>CM054158.1:54599591-54614011 GCA_028751875.1 Rapana venosa | reverse complement strand
AAGGGGGGTTGCTCTCAGGCGGATGGTAATAAGTATCTGCGACACAGGCTGACAGCTCATGACGGTGTTCACGGTGTCTTTGTGAACGAGAAACCCCACGCCGTGTTCTGTTTATCCTGTTTTCCCACTGTAGTATAATTTGTGGTCTTCCTGGGTCGTTGTTTCTCCATGTTTTTCCACCTGACTTCGCAGAGCCCAAGGATGTGCCAATGATATCTGGACATCTCATGTGTCAGTTCTTCCACTTTGCCTGCAGCTCTTAGTGTCCGTACATTCCATGTGCCAATGATGGTGTTGTTTTCTGGCACGAATTTTGCTGCGTTTTACATCAGTAGCATACTTTCGACATCTGTCCTGATGAGCAACAGAAGGCGCGGTCCTTGGTAACCCGGCGACGACCGATCCGGTATGGAGATTCTGGCTGTCTTTGTCATTGGTGTATCTTGGGCAAATCAAACCTGGCGGAGCCCATCCCTCTCCAGGTCGGATTTTTTGGTTGGGTTTACTCCCCACATGTGGCGGGTTTTGGTACTGGGTTACATGGTTACCAGTAGCAGAGGAGTCTCTGACCTGACCATACAGTCAGATCGCTGAAAAAGGGAAGTCAGCAGGGGCATGACAACATTCCAGCTGAGTTGGTCCAAGCTGGAGGGGAAGCCATGATCAGCGCCCTACTAAGAATCTGCAACAAGATCGGGCAGACAGGAAAATGGCCAACACCATGGACGCAGTCGCTCATCATCACCCTCCCCAAGAAAGGAAATCTACAACATGCCATAATTACCGCACAATCAGCCTCATATGTCACCCAAGCAAGGTCATGCTGCAGATAATATTGAATAGACTGAAGCCACAAGCAGAGACCATCATTGCTGAGGAACAAGCAGGTTTCAGAGCAGGCGCAGCACAACAGAAAAAGTTATTCAACCTCAGAATACTATGTGAGCGGTACCTTCAACATCAACAAGACCTATACCACGTATTTATCGATTTTAAAAAGGGCATTTGACATGGTGTGGCATGCAGCTTTGTGAGCAACCATGAACTTGTACAGCATCAATGCAAACCTGATCGATGTCATCAAACAGCTGTACAGCGAGGCCACCAGTGCAGTGTACTACAACAACAACATTGGAGAATGGTTTCGAACAACAGTTGGAGTAAGGCAGGGCTGTCTACTCTCACCCACTCTTTTCAACATCTTCCTTGAGAGAATCATGGCTGATGCACTTGAACCTCATGAAGGATCAGTCAGCATTGGTGGCAGAACGATCACAAACCTCCGCTTCGCAGATGACATTGATGGAATAGCAGGTTCAGAAAAAGAGCTTCCCAGCCTAACAGAAAAACTTGGATAAGGCCTCCAAAACATACGGCATGGAAATCAGTGCAGAGAAGACCAAACTGATGACTAATAACACCAACGGCATTAGCACTGATATCAGGGTTAATGACCAGAAGCTGGAAACAGTTCAAAGCTTCAAGTACCTGGGAGCCATTGTATCCGACCGGGATCCAAGCCAGAAGTAGTATGCAGGACTGCACAGACAATAACAGCTTTGTCAAAACTAAACACCATCTGGAGAGATAAGAATATCTCACTTATCTCCAAGATCAGACTAATGCGCTCCCTTGTCATATCCATATTTCTGTATGCCTGTGAATCATGGACCCTGACTGCAGATTTGGAGAGAAGAGTACAGGCAGTGGAGATGAGATGCTTTCGGAGACTCCTTGGCATCTCCTACAAAGACCACATAAGCAACGAAGCGTGCATAACAGAATCCAGCAAACCATTGGACCCTATGAAAACCCTTTCTAACGATCGTGAAAAAGCGTAAACTTAAGTGGTATGGGCATGTCACAAATCCCAAGGAATTACAAAGACAGTTTTGCAAGGCACTGTCCAAGGAGGAAGAAGAAGAGGCAGACCAAGGAAGAGCTGGGAGGATAACATCAGTGAATGGACAGGCCTAGAACTCAACAAAACCCTAAGAAAGGCAGAACAGAGAGAAGAATGGAGGGAACTGGTTGCTGAGTCTTTGAGGGTGCCCCCACGGTCGTCAGACTACGGGACAGATAGATAGATAGATAGATATATAGATGTGTGTGTGTGTATGAACAATGTGATTTTCTTCTCAAGACGTTGGTGCTCAGCACATCCTTAGTGAGAGTTTGGTGTGGAAACTGACAGAGGGTGAATGGAACTGATGTGGCATCATTGTATTTCTGCCGCTAGTGTCTGCGTTTTTGGTGCACACACATGCATGAACGCGCGCACAAACACACACACGTACATACACATGCACGCACACACATGCACACACACACAAACACACACACGCACGCACGCACACACACAAATTTTGCGCACATGTTCAAACCCGTCCCGCTTTTCGGAAGAGTAGGCCATAGTGTGCCGGTGGGAACAGATGACAAACTTTACAAAACCGCATACACAGGGAATGGATGAAGAAAAGCACATGCATGCTTATTTCATTATCCTCGATATAAAAGAATAATAATTTTAAAAAAACTGGCACACGCAGACACATACAGATATACACACATGCATGACACACTCAGACTGACACACACACACACATGCACGCACGCACACACACACACACATATACACACACACACATGCTTTTGTTATACCATCTTTTAAAATGGAAAAATCATTCTATGTTGGTAAAATCATTCGATTTTTAAGGCGGAATTAGTAGCAGTCTTAATGGCTCTAAATTATGTTCTTGACTTTCCATTGTGTATATTTCAAATCCTTCTTTGTGTTGACTCAAAGTCGGTATTGCATGCTTTAACATCCTTGTGGTACAAGAAAACTTCAAACATTGCATTAGAGATTAATCATGTCACACACCTTTTAACCTTAAAGGGCACAAGTGTCACTTTCTGTTGTGTGCCTTCACACAGTGGATTCTTTCCAAATGAGTGTGCTGATAGAGCTGCTAAAAGAGGTGCAAAGCATGAAGGGAAATCAGCAACATTGCACGTGCCTTTATCATTTCAAGAGGGCTACCACTTATTAGAACAAACATCATGGAAAAAGGTCACAGAAACATATCACCTAAAAGAGATATTTCTAAACAGATCTGTCATCAAAACTGATAAAGCAAGAGTCGTGAGCCATTCTAAGGCTTGCTCAAATATCTCAACAGCAAGAAGAGGGAATAGTTTGTTTTATAGAATAAAACTTAATGCATTCGTAACCAAATTCAGTAGAAACAGTAAATGTCTATGTGGTGAGAATATTTCTAATACACATATGATATTTGAATGTAACAATACAAAAGCTTTTTTACCTCAATTTTCTGAAAACTCAGACGCATATTCAATTTAAATTTTAATTTGGCATTTGATATTGCCAAGGTCTCTGACATAGTCCTATAGGAATTTATTATAGTTTGATTAACGTTAATGACTTTTTAGAATGTTGTTTTGTGTTGTTGTTTTTTATTGTACCTTTTGCTTTGCACGGTTTCTTGTCATGATCAGACTTCTTTCCCCGTCCATTTTTCAGTAGGACCTCCACCACCACCTCTATTCTCACACACCCCTCATATTTTTTTTCTCGTCTAATATCACTGAGAGTGAACAGACGTAAAATCGAAGATAACAACAACGACACACACATGCACGCACACACATACACACATACTCGCGCGTGTGTAGTAGAGCACACACACACACAAACTCAAACCTTTTTTAAACTTCCTCCTCAGCCCCCCCACACACATGGGCTCTCTCCTTCCCTCCCCCTCTCTCTCTCCTCTTTCTATGCATGCACTTAAACTTGCACATGTTTATTCATACACATACCCCCCCACCCTTCCAATTTTCTGTTCTCATAATCCTGTTCCCTATCGTCTGCTATCACTTAGAGTGGAAGAACAACGCCAACTCAAAGGGTAATCCCTAACAGGAGTCTACTCATCCATTACGCACTGCAGAGTTGTTTTCCCTGAAAACTAAAAATAGCAACCCTTTTTAAAATTGGTCGCGTGAAGACAATACCATTATTATTGTTTTGTTGTTGATGTTGTTGTTATTTAGTATTAATATTATCATCATTATTATTATTTGTTGTTGTTATTAATCGCCTCAGTGTAGGGTAGTCATGCCCTATGATTAATAAACAGCCAATGATTGTCTTTTCTGCCCTACAGATTTATGTAGTAGATTATCATGTGCTTTCAACCTTACCTGCAGGCTTCGGGTTGCTTTCAAGGTTTGTACTTCTAGTATCAGCCATCAGAAGTGTGAATCTGTGTTCTTGCACATTTGTGTGATTAATCTATATTGTCTGTGGCTGTGTATGGGTTCAGATATTGAGAATACAGATTGACATCACCTATCTGTAACTTAGAAAAGAACAGCTCGATCATTTTTGCTGATCCTTTATTTTGCTTGGCTTTTCTCTTTTGTGATTATTTCTTTTCATTTAAGTTCGAATTGTGGTATTGTTGGTATGTTATCTTATTTCGAGGTATGATGAGCTATCATTTGGCCGTTTTAAATCCAGTGTACCCGTGTTACAAACTTCTTTGTTAATTTAAGTCCGCGCCACTCTGACCGGTACCAAATGGCCTACTCTGCCGGAAGGCAGCAGAACTTGTGTAATATGTGCCAAGATGTTTTGCGTATGTCTGCACGCAGAAAACTCGATTTAGAGCTCATATGAAGGAATTTTGAGAAGTGGAGTCGCATGGTCGTTTATAAAGTTTAGAAGACATTGATTTTGTTCCTGTACATTTTGGTAGGGAGTGGATTCGGCATGATTGTTTATAAAGTTGATACTTGATATTGTTCCCGTACATTTTGGAGGCGAGTGGAGTCGGCACGGATTGTTTATAATAAGTTAGAATACACTGATATTGTTCAGTACATTTAAAAAATTTTTTGGGAGCGAGTGGAGTCTGGCATGATTGATTTATAAAAGTTAGAATCATTTGTTGTTATCGTTCACATACATTTAGGGTAGTGGAGTCAGCATGATTTGTTTATGTTTAGAATACATGATATTGTTCCCATACATTTTGGATCGAGTGGGAGCTGGCACGTTGTTTATAAATTTAGATTTACATTGATATTGTTCCCTTTACATTTTGGAGCGAGTGTGGAGTTGCACTGATGTTTTATAAACTTTAGAATACATTGGATATTGTTCCCATACATCTTTGGAGCGAGTGGAGTTGGCACTGATTGTTATGTTTTGAATACACTGATATAGTTCCATTACATTTTGGGAGTGGAAATTGGCATGGTTTGTTTATATTGTTTGAACCAATAACTATGGTCGGTGGTGGGGAATAGCTGGTATATTGTAGTCATGAGTTAGGACTTGTTTGCTAGTAATGTTTAGAATCTTTGATAGATGACAATATGTTTTATTGGGGGGGGGGGGGTTGTTAAATCATAAAAATTTCATTTATCAGTTAAATTACTGTGTTATCAACTATTTCCTAGGAAACGTTTAGAAACTGTGATAGTGACCCCCCGTATAGATTATGGTGGGGGGGTGGGGGGTGGGTGGGGTCATTATTATCCATTATACTTGTTATGCCGCATTCTTAACAGACTATTTCTTTTCTAGCTGTAGTGTCCCTGTCATTCATGTCTGCAGTTACTCGATGACTAGTGTCCTCAATCTGTTACACTCTTCTCAAATGTGGGACAGAAAAGAAACCCCACTGTTTCCATGAGTGAAGAAGGGAATGACATGGTTTCCTCCCCTGACCCTCCACTGGGTGTCTACTCAAATGGTTCACAGGCTGTTGCTGTTTGGGTGTGTGTGGTTGTATTTATGTGTGTGTGTGTTACTGTATGTCATGTGCTATGAGGAAATATGGTTGTCTCACTGTGAATAAGTGGACAAACATGTTGCTGATCTTTTATGGTTTTCAGATCTCTTCTGTTCAATTTCATGGTGTACCACCGACTATCGTTATTGTGTATTTGCCATAACAACTATTACCAGAAACGAGTTTCAGTTTGTTAGCCAAATGCAAAACAGCCCGTGTAATCTGACACATACAAATTGTGTGTATATATATATATACTATATATATTTATATATATAAATTATATATATATATATATATATATACTATATATATATATATTTATTTATATATATATTCTGGGGGTTTCTACAAGTCAGCTTGTTAAATGTATTGTGTGTATCTTTTGTGCCATTTATAACATGAAACCCAAAATTGCTGCAATTGAACTTGACATTTTTCCACTTTAATTTAGTGAGTGTACTCCTTTTCTTTGGCATAGTTGTGGCCTCTGTTTGAGTTCAGTTAATGTGTGCATATTTTTTATGAACTGAACAGTAATAATTTGTGTACTTGTATTACATATATTATTTTCTCGACTTACTGTGTTCTTGATTGTATGTGTTAACATATCGTATAATGATTGTGTTGTTCTGCCCAAGTTTATGAAAAGTCGTTAATAATAAAGTAATGTGTGTATTAGGCCTTCCATTTTTCATGCCTCTTTAAATCATGGCACATTTCTCGGGTCCAAAATTCAGGCTGCTCTTCCAGGAAAAGCGGCATCGCACAAGAGCTGCCCGGGCCACCTTTTTTTTTCTTTTTCCTGTCTGCAACTGTATTTGTACCCTTCGAGTGGCTTTTTTTTCTAGAATTTTGCAGGAGCAACTCCTTGTTTCCGTAGTGGGTTCTTTTATGTGCGCTAATAATTTTGTGTGCACTCGGCACCTCTGGGTTTGGTCCTCATCCCGGAGAGACTAGCACTCTGACCTCCACTCATGGGTGAATTGATGGGGACAGTTTTGGGTCTATTGTGTGTCTAATGGTAATGTTACAAAATGTCCGGCTTTTCCCTTAAAAGGAATATTCATGGCGTTGTTGTGATCAAGTGCTTAGTTCAAGCCTGTATGACAAGGGATGGTAATTGTTTCACCTTTTGGAAAACGATTAGGTGCAATGTGAAAGAGGCTATGCCCTTTTTTGGCATATTTATATATATATTATATTATATTATATAATATAAGATTTAATATATATATAAAATATATATATTATATTTATATATATAGTCGTAGGCCGGGCTTTATCCAGTTCTTGATTAACCATTGTCGCTGGGGCTGGTGGGGCAACAGCAAAGTGAGTGGGATGTATGACCAGTGGCTTTCCCCACCCATGGAATTCCTATTTACAGCCTTAGTCTTTTAGTGATAACTATGACTCTCTGCTAGGAGGCTTGACTTGCCACAGTCTCATGTGTGCAGCCTTGGGAACAAGTTGGCGTTTGGAGAACATCTCCAATTGCTGGAATGGTCTTATGCCCACTTGGCCAAGAGAGTGGGGGTGTACTGTGGAGAATGGCATCTCCACTATAATCAAAGTCTGCCCAATTTCCGATACAGAGCTGACTCCTTGCTGTTTTGGAGGGTCATCCTCGACTCGAGGGAAAACATATATATATATTATTTATATTATATTTATATATATATATTAATATATATCATATTAAATATATATATATAGATAGATAGATAAAGATAGGATAGTTAGTAGATAGATAGATATAGATATGCCACATATACACACCACACACACACATCACACACACACACACACATATATATATATATATAGTATGATATATAGATATATTTTTTATATATATATATTATTATATATATGCACCACACTTGTGAAAAATTTTTGTCTGCGGAAAACAGTGCAGGGTAACCAGTTACTACTTTATTCTCATTCATAAAGATGATTTTGTCAAAAGATTTTTTTTTAATAGTTGTAAAGTATCTCATTAAATTATAGCCTATGTTTATTACAAAGTATTCATTTCTTTGTATATTGTTGGGGGTTTTAGACAGATTGTTTTGGTGGTTTTCTCTTCGATTAAGAAGCTTTTTTGTTGAGGTGGCGTGGGGGGAGGGGGGGGGAGGATAGGGGTTGTGGGGTTTTGTTTGGTTTTTATGCATTATTTTTCTCTTTGTTTTAGTTCAGGTGGTTTGTTTGTTTTGTTTATGGGGGTTCCTTTGTGTTTTTGTTTTGTTTGTTGATTTTTTATTTAAATTGGGTGCGCTTTTTGGTGTGACTTTTTTGTTAGGTTTGGTGTTTTTGTTGGAGGAAAAAAGGTAGCTTTTTCTTTTTTTTCGTCTTCTTCTTTTTAAATTGATGCATGCAGGTTGAAGTGGAGCTCATGCTCTCTCTCTCTCTCTTCTCTCTCCTACTCTATCTCTCTCTCTCTCTCTCTCTCTCTCTCTCTCTCTTCTCTCTCCCTCTCTCTCTCTCTCTCTCTCTCTCTCTTTCTTTTCTTATCTATCCTATCTAGCTATCTATCTTATTCTATCTACTCTATCTATCTATCTATCTATTCTATCTATCTCTCTATCTCTCTCTTCTTCCCTTTACGGCTTTTTATTACTTTATTTGTCTTCATTTATCTATTCTGTTACCTCTGTGACTCTCTCTCTCTCTCTCTGGTTCTCTCATTCCTTGGCTTTTTTTTTATAAAATACTTGATGTGTCCTTCATTTATCTGTCCTTTTGCTTATCTTTTTATTCATTATATATTTGTCTTGTTCATTACCCATTAGTTTTTTTTGTAAATTAATCTTATTCATTCACAATTCAGTATTTGATTTATCTATTTTATCCTTTTCTTAATAGTTCATCTCACTCTTTACTTAGCAGTCTAACAGTTCATTTATCTATTGCTTTGGTTTTGAAGGCAAACTCAAAAAAAACAGTTTTTCCTTTGTAATGTATGTGTAAGAACTTAGACAATAAGCATATATTGGAGCACCTTGGGATACCCTTTAAGATTGTACCAAAAACGCATCGTCTCTGTTCTCTCTTTCTCTGCGTCTGTTTGTTTCTCTCTCTTCTCTTCTCTCTCTCTCTCTCCCTCTCTCTCTCCCTCTCTCTCTCTCTACTCTCTTCTCTCTCTCCTCTCTCTCTCTCTTTATCTCAAAGTTTATTTGCAAAGGGAAAGCATTCACATGGGAATTCACTTCAAGGTTGCAGTGCAAGGGAGACAATCACCCCCTGAATTGCCATAACTGTCCTGTACTTTGCTGATTCTTTCAACAGCCAGCCTATTCAGTTACCTCCCTGTTGGACACATTCTCCCTCCCTCTTGACTTTCACACACACACACACACACACACATGCGCCCACTTCCAAGTACCTTGGGAATGCACTATACGAAGGTATTTAACTAAGCAAAGAAAGGCTTAAACTTTTTGAAGATGGGTAAGTAAACAGTTTGGGGCAAGACACATTAAATCTGGAAATATTTAGCTACATCTCTTATGCGTTCAAAATTATCGTCATGGTCAAGTGGTCTATTTCTGTTGTCCTAAGTATTTACTTAAAAAGTTACAAAGTATAGACTGCAAAGCATACAGGCTTGCTCTTGTGTGCCTTATCCTCGCTTTCAGCCCTTGGTAATTACCTATAACGAAGTCGGCATATTTTGCCTTAAGATGATTACCGTCCAACGTGCATGTGCTATAATATTTGTTAGAAACAAATAAGACAGGAAAAACTTTATTTCAAGAAGAAGATAATAGAAGTAAAATCAAATTTAATTTTCTAAAAGAGCGAAATACTATATCCTCTTTAATGCCCATAAGTTACATTTGTGTATGATTTTGGTTCAAAAACTCTGAAGTCAATTCAATCACAGCATGGATACCGAAGAAGGCATATACCTTGCCCATCATGGGAGATGAATAAAAGAACACTGTTGATATAGAGGTGTCTAATGTAAACAAGAATAATGACAATTTGAATATAATGGTTTTTGATTGTCCGATCCCTCTGCCATCATAATTTATTTTGTCCATTTACAAATTTATACAGACGGATCCGTCTAGATAATCAAGAAATACAGGTTCTGCTTTTGTTATACCTGCTTTATAAATTGAAAAAATCTTTATTATGTTGGTAGATATCACTCGTATTTTATTTACAGCAGAAACTTGTAGCAAATACTAATGGGTTTACTTATATTCTTGATTTGCCCGTTGTGATATTTCAAATTCTTGTTTGGATTGATTCTAAATCGTTAATTGTTATGCTTTAAAATCCCCCAAGGTTTCAAGAAAACTTCGGAAATCATTATTTGAGGATTAGCAGTCTTATATCTCCTAACCTTTTAAAGGGCTTTAAGTGTGATTTTTTGTTGGGTGCCTTCACACACTGGTTTCTTTCCAAATGAGTGGGCGGATAGAGATGCCAAAAGGGTGCAAAACATTGGACGGGATGCATTAGAATTGCATGTGCCTTTATCCTTAAAAGTAAGGGTATTGCTTACTAGAACAAAAATCATTCGGAAAAAGGTCACTGTCAGAATCAGCGAAATGCGAACTTTTATCTTGAACTGCAATTATACCGATAATTAAACAGTGGTGAACCATTCAGAAGTTTAGTTACAAGTGTATTTTATCGTCAAGGTGAATTATTACTTTTTTCTTTATAGAATGAGAAACTAATTGCATGATAACCAAATTCAGATAAAATGGTTAAATGTGCCTGTGTGGTGAGTATATCACTAGATACTCATTATACTTTTTGACTGCCAGAGTGTAAAACCTTTCATGCCGCCATTTTTCTGAAAACTCCCTCACAGGCATATTCAGCAATCTAAAATAGGCATTTGAAATTGTGAAAGGTCTTTGTCACAGTCCATGGACATTTGTTATAGTACATTAACGTTAATGACTTTTTGTTTGTTTTTTGCTTGTTAAATGATTCTTGTTGCATTGCCAAGTTTTTCTTTTCGAGTTTTTTTATATTATTTTATTATTATTATTTTTTTAATAACACATCCTCCTCACCGTTTTTTTTTGTTTTTTTAGCTTTTTTTTGTTTTTTTTAATTTGGTTTTTTGTTTTTTGTTTTTTGGTGTGTTTTTTTCCCGTCTAATATCACTAAAATTGTGAACAGACGTAAAATTGAAGTCAACAACAACTCTTGCGCCCAGCACATTTTGTTACTAAGTGCCTCATTACTCTGTTAAGCTTAAACATTGCTGATTTGGGTTGGGGGGGGGTGGGGGGGGGTTGTTTGTTTGAATTTGCTCAATATGTTTTCCACAATAAAATATATACTATTGCTTGGGTTACTTTTGTGTTTAATGGTGTTTGTTCTGTGGGTTGGATTGAATGATATGATTAATGAATGAAATGTAATGATGATTGATTGATTGTTGATTGTTATCAGCATCAGCATCATCATTATCTGTAGTTGTTATTATTTTTATTATATTTCGTGGATAATGGAAATAAGCACTCGAGTGGTTTTTTTAACATTCCCCTCCTCCTGTGCATGTGGTTTTGTCAATTTTTGTCATCATTCCCACTGACAACAAATGGCTAGTCTTCGAAAGGAAAGGCCTCGTGACTGGATGTTTTTAAAAAAAAGGCGTGCCATACCTTATATTCTTCGATATTTAGTTACCATCTATTACCCCTGAATATGTAGACCTCTCTCTCTCTTATCTCTCTCTCTCTCTCTCTCTCTCTCTCTCTCTCTTCTCTCTCTCCTCTCTCTCTCTCTCCTCTCTCTCTCTCTATCTCTCTCTCTCTGAGCCCGTGCCCCCGGATTTTGTGTGTGTATTATTTTGGGCGTGTGTTGCGTACACGCGGGATTTGTCTGTGCCAGGGGCGTGTATGCATGGTGATCGTGCGTTGCCGTTTTCTAGTATTTTGCCTGCTGTGCATACTCGTTTTTGACTGTGTTTAATTCGAATTTGTCGTTTAGAATGTCTTTCGAGTTATTACATCACTGCCCCATGTCTAAAGGGCTTTATTGTAATGCTGTATGGGCAATTAACAAACCTTTGTCACTATCATTCTCTCTCATGAATCAAGATTTTTCAAGAATTTATTTTCAAGGAAAACCCCAAGGGGTCTCTCTCTGTCTGTCTGTCTGTCTGTCTGTCTGTCTGTCTTGTCTGTCTGTCTGTCTTGTCTGTCTGTCTGTTGTTCTCTCCTCCTAGCTCTCTCTCTCTTCTCTCTCTCTTTCACTCTCTCTCTTTCAAAAAGTCACCTGTTGATCTTGTTGATGCCTGTATCCTGCAAAACAAAACTATGTCTCTAATTTGATCTGCATTCATTAATGGGGTTCTTTCATCCATACTTCACAAATATAACTCTGTTATGCACTTTATGGATGGGTGGTTAAAATGTTCCGCTGAAGGTTCTGTTAAATACGGTGTCCACCAAGGTATTGTGCTAAGCCTGCTCCTGTTCGGCACATCTTCATCAGTGACATACTATTCATCATATCAAACACAAAAATCACAAATGACTTATCTGCGTTGAGTTTGTCAATCCATTCATCACTGCAAACAGCGTCTGAAAGCAAATTAAGCTTGTCTCCAGCAAAAGACTTTATAATTGGTATTTGTATTGTATGTTTTGACCGTCGTGTCCGACGATGATCTCCAAAACCAGGTGGCAGAGGAGGCAGATGCTGCTGTTTTTGGGAAACTGGGCAGCAAGAAATTTGATTTAGTGAGATTGCCTTGCCCCAGTAATCCCACTCTCTCGGCCAAGGTGGGCATTAAGGACAGTCAGCGTTGGAGATGTTCTCCAAAGGCTACCCTGCCCTCAGGGCTGCAGCACATGAGGACTGTGCAAGTCAAGGCCTCCTAGTCAGAGAGTTCATAGCGATCCTAAAAGGACTACGGTAAAGTGGAATTCCATGAATGGGAAAGCACTGATTCATACAGCCCTCTCACTTTGCTGGTTGCCCCAGCGTCAATGGTTTAATCAATGATGTTGATAAAGCACAGGCCTGAAGGTTACTATATAATAATAAATATTGACTATCAAATGGTGAGATCAAGTTATAATATGGCATCCTGTCAACGCCTAATGGAATAGGTTAAGCACCTGCCCCAAAAAAGTCAATTAGTCTTCTTCAGTTATCCCTTCTAGCTAATACTTTAATTGAAAACACCACATTTAACTCAGTTGGAGGTTACCTGTTCCCGAAGCTTAAGCTTCAGCTCCTTTCCTCACTGTGATGTGCCGAAGCTGCAGAAGTACGTTGTTGTTTTTTTTATACACCGAGTGTTTGTTCAACTCAAGGGAAAGTTCTCTGGCATGTAGGGCAATCATTTTTCTACACACAGTTGCTTTCCTTGTCTATAATCTTGCCTAGTTTGTGTCTGTTAGATAATAAGTTTGTTTGACATGTCAACAAGGTGATATTTTTGATTTCAGGCTCTCCAGTGTCTATATAATTCTTCTAATAAAAAGAAATATGTTGTACAAAAGTGACACAGATGGATTCAGCCAGCTTCAAGGAACTTTACTTTTGGTGAAATACAAATATCTTGATGAGGACTAGGTTTGTTGAACTGTTTCAAGCATGTAAAAATGGTTAGACCTAATTATCAAACTTTTATTTTTTCTGCAAATCAGGTGACATATTCTTAAAATTTTGTTAAAAAAAAAATAAAAAGCAGTAATCTATGAAAAAAAATGTGCAAAAATCTCAAAAGCAGACATTATAAATTTGTCAATGATTGTATTATGTGTATGTATTATTAATGTTGGGTTAAGTCTGCTGAATTTTTTCAAATATAGCCAAAATCCACGCGTCACCACAAAAATGGCGGGATCCATTTCCACTGTACTCCATTGAGTAATGTATTACCATGGGTCAAGGGGTCAGCCTTCTTCAGGTTAGGGGTCAGCCTTCTTCAGGTCAGGGGTCAGCCTTGTTCAGGTCAGGGGCACACACAGCGCCTTCTTCAGCTTCAGGGTTACCACAGCGCCTTCTTCAGGTCCAGGGGTCACACACCGCACCTTCTTCAGGTCAGGGGTCAGCCCTTCTTTATGTCAGGGGTCACACACAGCGCCTCTTAATTCAGGGTCATCCTTATTTAGGTCAGGGTCAACACTGGCCTTCTTCAGGTCAGGGGTCAAGCACTGCGCCTTTTCAGTGTCAGGAGTCACACACACAGCGCCTTCTTCAGGTCAGGGTCGCCTTTCTTAAGGTCAGGGGGTCACACACAGCGCCTCTTTCAGGTCAGGGGCTTCCACAACACAGCCGCCCTTCTTCAGTTCCAGGGGTCACCACACACAGCGCGTCTTAGGTCATGGGTCACACACACAGCGCCCTTCTTCAGGTTCCCCCCCTCTCCAGGGGGTTTTTTTTTCATTATTATTTTTTTTCATTCCTTTTTTTCAACACAGCGCCTTCTTCAGGTCAGGGGTCACGCACAGCACCTTCTTCAGGCTGGGTCTGCCTTCTTCAGGTCAGAAGGGTCACTTTTCTCTGACCGCTGTGTGGACTGCAGGATAGCAATGTGTGTTCGTGTTGTGTAGGTAGGTTGTACGTGCTCGTTTGTCTGTGTGATTGGAAGGTGTCTGTACG
>CM054158.1:54527091-54594591 GCA_028751875.1 Rapana venosa | reverse complement strand
TATAGCATCATAACAACACACTATCACGTAAAACAACAAAACAGATATTGCATCGTAAACAAACACATCAACTGTAACACAATCAACAGATATAGCATCGAAGTAACAAACACACTTATCAGTAAACACAATACAACAGTTTCTAGCATCAGTAACAACACACATCAACAGTAACACAACAACAGATATAGCATCAGTAACAACAACACATCAACAGTAACTCAACAACAGATACAGCCATCAAGTAACAACAACGCATCACAGTTACACAACAAACAGTTATAGCATCGTAACCAACATCACTTAAACAGTAACAGCGCTTTGATTTTGTTGCTTTACAAGATTTGCGCTATATAAATTCCATTACATTATTATTATTATTATTCTTATTATTATTATTATTATCTTTAATAAACTATCAACATTTATTGCATCAGTAACAAACACACTTCACAGTAACACAACAACAGATATAGCTATCTGTAACTAACAGCATTTATCTGTTGGTTGAGAAACGCAAGTTGAAATCATTGAATCGTTGAACCATCTTCTGGAATGAACCTCACTCTGTCCCTTCGCCAAAAGGTCTTAATCCGATACTTTCAAATCCTTGCCTCAAAACACATTGTTCTTTCTTTTACCAAGGATCTTACCTCTCATTATCTATCCATACTCTTCAGCGGCCAACCCCATCTTCCACCACATGTATAGGCATGCTTGTGCGCGGCGTTGTGCGTTCGCGCCTTGCGCGCGCGCGCGGCGCTGCGTGTGTGTGTGTGTGTGTGTGTGTGTAATATTGGTATCTTTTTATTTTATTCATGAATGATTGCATAAATGTTGAATGTGTTTGAATTGTAAGCGCTTTTGATTTGTTCTTTTGACAAGATTCAGCGGGGGGATATAATTCCATGTTGTTGATGTTGTTGTTGTGTGTTATAATTATTATTGTTGTATGTTGTTATTTTTTATGTTGTTGTTGTTGTTTTTATTTTTATCTTCATCATTATTATTATTGTTTTGTTGTTGATGTTGTTGTTATTTAGTATTAATATTATCATCATTATTATTATTTGTTGTTGTTATTAATCGCCTCAGTGTAGGGTAGTCATGCCCTATGATTAATAAACAGCCAATGATTGTCTTTTCTGCCCTACAGATTTATGTAGTAGATTATCATGTGCTTTCAACCTTACCTGCAGGCTTCGGGTTGCTTTCAAGGTTTGTACTTCTAGTATCAGCCATCAGAAGTGTGAATCTGTGTTCTTGCACATTTGTGTGATTAATCTATATTGTCTGTGGCTGTGTATGGGTTCAGATATTGAGAATACAGATTGACATCACCTATCTGTAACTTAGAAAAGAACAGCTCGATCATTTTTGCTGATCCTTTATTTTGCTTGGCTTTTCTCTTTTGTGATTATTTCTTTTCATTTAAGTTCGAATTGTGGTATTGTTGGTATGTTATCTTATTTCGAGGTATGATGAGCTATCATTTGGCCGTTTTAAATCCAGTGTACCCGTGTTACAAACTTCTTTGTTAATTTAAGTCCGCGCCACTCTGACCGGTACCAAATGGCCTACTCTGCCGGAAGGCAGCAGAACTTGTGTAATATGTGCCAAGATGTTTTGCGTATGTCTGCACGCAGAAAACTCGATTTAGAGCTCATATGAAGGAATTTTGAGAAGTGGAGTCGCATGGTCGTTTATAAAGTTTAGAAGACATTGATTTTGTTCCTGTACATTTTGGTAGGGAGTGGATTCGGCATGATTGTTTATAAAGTTGATACTTGATATTGTTCCCGTACATTTTGGAGGCGAGTGGAGTCGGCACGGATTGTTTATAATAAGTTAGAATACACTGATATTGTTCAGTACATTTAAAAAATTTTTTGGGAGCGAGTGGAGTCTGGCATGATTGATTTATAAAAGTTAGAATCATTTGTTGTTATCGTTCACATACATTTAGGGTAGTGGAGTCAGCATGATTTGTTTATGTTTAGAATACATGATATTGTTCCCATACATTTTGGATCGAGTGGGAGCTGGCACGTTGTTTATAAATTTAGATTTACATTGATATTGTTCCCTTTACATTTTGGAGCGAGTGTGGAGTTGCACTGATGTTTTATAAACTTTAGAATACATTGGATATTGTTCCCATACATCTTTGGAGCGAGTGGAGTTGGCACTGATTGTTATGTTTTGAATACACTGATATAGTTCCATTACATTTTGGGAGTGGAAATTGGCATGGTTTGTTTATATTGTTTGAACCAATAACTATGGTCGGTGGTGGGGAATAGCTGGTATATTGTAGTCATGAGTTAGGACTTGTTTGCTAGTAATGTTTAGAATCTTTGATAGATGACAATATGTTTTATTGGGGGGGGGGGGGTTGTTAAATCATAAAAATTTCATTTATCAGTTAAATTACTGTGTTATCAACTATTTCCTAGGAAACGTTTAGAAACTGTGATAGTGACCCCCCGTATAGATTATGGTGGGGGGGTGGGGGGTGGGTGGGGTCATTATTATCCATTATACTTGTTATGCCGCATTCTTAACAGACTATTTCTTTTCTAGCTGTAGTGTCCCTGTCATTCATGTCTGCAGTTACTCGATGACTAGTGTCCTCAATCTGTTACACTCTTCTCAAATGTGGGACAGAAAAGAAACCCCACTGTTTCCATGAGTGAAGAAGGGAATGACATGGTTTCCTCCCCTGACCCTCCACTGGGTGTCTACTCAAATGGTTCACAGGCTGTTGCTGTTTGGGTGTGTGTGGTTGTATTTATGTGTGTGTGTGTTACTGTATGTCATGTGCTATGAGGAAATATGGTTGTCTCACTGTGAATAAGTGGACAAACATGTTGCTGATCTTTTATGGTTTTCAGATCTCTTCTGTTCAATTTCATGGTGTACCACCGACTATCGTTATTGTGTATTTGCCATAACAACTATTACCAGAAACGAGTTTCAGTTTGTTAGCCAAATGCAAAACAGCCCGTGTAATCTGACACATACAAATTGTGTGTATATATATATATACTATATATATTTATATATATAAATTATATATATATATATATATATATACTATATATATATATATTTATTTATATATATATTCTGGGGGTTTCTACAAGTCAGCTTGTTAAATGTATTGTGTGTATCTTTTGTGCCATTTATAACATGAAACCCAAAATTGCTGCAATTGAACTTGACATTTTTCCACTTTAATTTAGTGAGTGTACTCCTTTTCTTTGGCATAGTTGTGGCCTCTGTTTGAGTTCAGTTAATGTGTGCATATTTTTTATGAACTGAACAGTAATAATTTGTGTACTTGTATTACATATATTATTTTCTCGACTTACTGTGTTCTTGATTGTATGTGTTAACATATCGTATAATGATTGTGTTGTTCTGCCCAAGTTTATGAAAAGTCGTTAATAATAAAGTAATGTGTGTATTAGGCCTTCCATTTTTCATGCCTCTTTAAATCATGGCACATTTCTCGGGTCCAAAATTCAGGCTGCTCTTCCAGGAAAAGCGGCATCGCACAAGAGCTGCCCGGGCCACCTTTTTTTTTCTTTTTCCTGTCTGCAACTGTATTTGTACCCTTCGAGTGGCTTTTTTTTCTAGAATTTTGCAGGAGCAACTCCTTGTTTCCGTAGTGGGTTCTTTTATGTGCGCTAATAATTTTGTGTGCACTCGGCACCTCTGGGTTTGGTCCTCATCCCGGAGAGACTAGCACTCTGACCTCCACTCATGGGTGAATTGATGGGGACAGTTTTGGGTCTATTGTGTGTCTAATGGTAATGTTACAAAATGTCCGGCTTTTCCCTTAAAAGGAATATTCATGGCGTTGTTGTGATCAAGTGCTTAGTTCAAGCCTGTATGACAAGGGATGGTAATTGTTTCACCTTTTGGAAAACGATTAGGTGCAATGTGAAAGAGGCTATGCCCTTTTTTGGCATATTTATATATATATTATATTATATTATATAATATAAGATTTAATATATATATAAAATATATATATTATATTTATATATATAGTCGTAGGCCGGGCTTTATCCAGTTCTTGATTAACCATTGTCGCTGGGGCTGGTGGGGCAACAGCAAAGTGAGTGGGATGTATGACCAGTGGCTTTCCCCACCCATGGAATTCCTATTTACAGCCTTAGTCTTTTAGTGATAACTATGACTCTCTGCTAGGAGGCTTGACTTGCCACAGTCTCATGTGTGCAGCCTTGGGAACAAGTTGGCGTTTGGAGAACATCTCCAATTGCTGGAATGGTCTTATGCCCACTTGGCCAAGAGAGTGGGGGTGTACTGTGGAGAATGGCATCTCCACTATAATCAAAGTCTGCCCAATTTCCGATACAGAGCTGACTCCTTGCTGTTTTGGAGGGTCATCCTCGACTCGAGGGAAAACATATATATATATTATTTATATTATATTTATATATATATATTAATATATATCATATTAAATATATATATATAGATAGATAGATAAAGATAGGATAGTTAGTAGATAGATAGATATAGATATGCCACATATACACACCACACACACACATCACACACACACACACACATATATATATATATATAGTATGATATATAGATATATTTTTTATATATATATATTATTATATATATGCACCACACTTGTGAAAAATTTTTGTCTGCGGAAAACAGTGCAGGGTAACCAGTTACTACTTTATTCTCATTCATAAAGATGATTTTGTCAAAAGATTTTTTTTTAATAGTTGTAAAGTATCTCATTAAATTATAGCCTATGTTTATTACAAAGTATTCATTTCTTTGTATATTGTTGGGGGTTTTAGACAGATTGTTTTGGTGGTTTTCTCTTCGATTAAGAAGCTTTTTTGTTGAGGTGGCGTGGGGGGAGGGGGGGGGAGGATAGGGGTTGTGGGGTTTTGTTTGGTTTTTATGCATTATTTTTCTCTTTGTTTTAGTTCAGGTGGTTTGTTTGTTTTGTTTATGGGGGTTCCTTTGTGTTTTTGTTTTGTTTGTTGATTTTTTATTTAAATTGGGTGCGCTTTTTGGTGTGACTTTTTTGTTAGGTTTGGTGTTTTTGTTGGAGGAAAAAAGGTAGCTTTTTCTTTTTTTTCGTCTTCTTCTTTTTAAATTGATGCATGCAGGTTGAAGTGGAGCTCATGCTCTCTCTCTCTCTCTTCTCTCTCCTACTCTATCTCTCTCTCTCTCTCTCTCTCTCTCTCTCTCTCTTCTCTCTCCCTCTCTCTCTCTCTCTCTCTCTCTCTCTTTCTTTTCTTATCTATCCTATCTAGCTATCTATCTTATTCTATCTACTCTATCTATCTATCTATCTATTCTATCTATCTCTCTATCTCTCTCTTCTTCCCTTTACGGCTTTTTATTACTTTATTTGTCTTCATTTATCTATTCTGTTACCTCTGTGACTCTCTCTCTCTCTCTCTGGTTCTCTCATTCCTTGGCTTTTTTTTTATAAAATACTTGATGTGTCCTTCATTTATCTGTCCTTTTGCTTATCTTTTTATTCATTATATATTTGTCTTGTTCATTACCCATTAGTTTTTTTTGTAAATTAATCTTATTCATTCACAATTCAGTATTTGATTTATCTATTTTATCCTTTTCTTAATAGTTCATCTCACTCTTTACTTAGCAGTCTAACAGTTCATTTATCTATTGCTTTGGTTTTGAAGGCAAACTCAAAAAAAACAGTTTTTCCTTTGTAATGTATGTGTAAGAACTTAGACAATAAGCATATATTGGAGCACCTTGGGATACCCTTTAAGATTGTACCAAAAACGCATCGTCTCTGTTCTCTCTTTCTCTGCGTCTGTTTGTTTCTCTCTCTTCTCTTCTCTCTCTCTCTCTCCCTCTCTCTCTCCCTCTCTCTCTCTCTACTCTCTTCTCTCTCTCCTCTCTCTCTCTCTTTATCTCAAAGTTTATTTGCAAAGGGAAAGCATTCACATGGGAATTCACTTCAAGGTTGCAGTGCAAGGGAGACAATCACCCCCTGAATTGCCATAACTGTCCTGTACTTTGCTGATTCTTTCAACAGCCAGCCTATTCAGTTACCTCCCTGTTGGACACATTCTCCCTCCCTCTTGACTTTCACACACACACACACACACACACATGCGCCCACTTCCAAGTACCTTGGGAATGCACTATACGAAGGTATTTAACTAAGCAAAGAAAGGCTTAAACTTTTTGAAGATGGGTAAGTAAACAGTTTGGGGCAAGACACATTAAATCTGGAAATATTTAGCTACATCTCTTATGCGTTCAAAATTATCGTCATGGTCAAGTGGTCTATTTCTGTTGTCCTAAGTATTTACTTAAAAAGTTACAAAGTATAGACTGCAAAGCATACAGGCTTGCTCTTGTGTGCCTTATCCTCGCTTTCAGCCCTTGGTAATTACCTATAACGAAGTCGGCATATTTTGCCTTAAGATGATTACCGTCCAACGTGCATGTGCTATAATATTTGTTAGAAACAAATAAGACAGGAAAAACTTTATTTCAAGAAGAAGATAATAGAAGTAAAATCAAATTTAATTTTCTAAAAGAGCGAAATACTATATCCTCTTTAATGCCCATAAGTTACATTTGTGTATGATTTTGGTTCAAAAACTCTGAAGTCAATTCAATCACAGCATGGATACCGAAGAAGGCATATACCTTGCCCATCATGGGAGATGAATAAAAGAACACTGTTGATATAGAGGTGTCTAATGTAAACAAGAATAATGACAATTTGAATATAATGGTTTTTGATTGTCCGATCCCTCTGCCATCATAATTTATTTTGTCCATTTACAAATTTATACAGACGGATCCGTCTAGATAATCAAGAAATACAGGTTCTGCTTTTGTTATACCTGCTTTATAAATTGAAAAAATCTTTATTATGTTGGTAGATATCACTCGTATTTTATTTACAGCAGAAACTTGTAGCAAATACTAATGGGTTTACTTATATTCTTGATTTGCCCGTTGTGATATTTCAAATTCTTGTTTGGATTGATTCTAAATCGTTAATTGTTATGCTTTAAAATCCCCCAAGGTTTCAAGAAAACTTCGGAAATCATTATTTGAGGATTAGCAGTCTTATATCTCCTAACCTTTTAAAGGGCTTTAAGTGTGATTTTTTGTTGGGTGCCTTCACACACTGGTTTCTTTCCAAATGAGTGGGCGGATAGAGATGCCAAAAGGGTGCAAAACATTGGACGGGATGCATTAGAATTGCATGTGCCTTTATCCTTAAAAGTAAGGGTATTGCTTACTAGAACAAAAATCATTCGGAAAAAGGTCACTGTCAGAATCAGCGAAATGCGAACTTTTATCTTGAACTGCAATTATACCGATAATTAAACAGTGGTGAACCATTCAGAAGTTTAGTTACAAGTGTATTTTATCGTCAAGGTGAATTATTACTTTTTTCTTTATAGAATGAGAAACTAATTGCATGATAACCAAATTCAGATAAAATGGTTAAATGTGCCTGTGTGGTGAGTATATCACTAGATACTCATTATACTTTTTGACTGCCAGAGTGTAAAACCTTTCATGCCGCCATTTTTCTGAAAACTCCCTCACAGGCATATTCAGCAATCTAAAATAGGCATTTGAAATTGTGAAAGGTCTTTGTCACAGTCCATGGACATTTGTTATAGTACATTAACGTTAATGACTTTTTGTTTGTTTTTTGCTTGTTAAATGATTCTTGTTGCATTGCCAAGTTTTTCTTTTCGAGTTTTTTTATATTATTTTATTATTATTATTTTTTTAATAACACATCCTCCTCACCGTTTTTTTTTGTTTTTTTAGCTTTTTTTTGTTTTTTTTAATTTGGTTTTTTGTTTTTTGTTTTTTGGTGTGTTTTTTTCCCGTCTAATATCACTAAAATTGTGAACAGACGTAAAATTGAAGTCAACAACAACTCTTGCGCCCAGCACATTTTGTTACTAAGTGCCTCATTACTCTGTTAAGCTTAAACATTGCTGATTTGGGTTGGGGGGGGGTGGGGGGGGGTTGTTTGTTTGAATTTGCTCAATATGTTTTCCACAATAAAATATATACTATTGCTTGGGTTACTTTTGTGTTTAATGGTGTTTGTTCTGTGGGTTGGATTGAATGATATGATTAATGAATGAAATGTAATGATGATTGATTGATTGTTGATTGTTATCAGCATCAGCATCATCATTATCTGTAGTTGTTATTATTTTTATTATATTTCGTGGATAATGGAAATAAGCACTCGAGTGGTTTTTTTAACATTCCCCTCCTCCTGTGCATGTGGTTTTGTCAATTTTTGTCATCATTCCCACTGACAACAAATGGCTAGTCTTCGAAAGGAAAGGCCTCGTGACTGGATGTTTTTAAAAAAAAGGCGTGCCATACCTTATATTCTTCGATATTTAGTTACCATCTATTACCCCTGAATATGTAGACCTCTCTCTCTCTTATCTCTCTCTCTCTCTCTCTCTCTCTCTCTCTCTCTTCTCTCTCTCCTCTCTCTCTCTCTCCTCTCTCTCTCTCTATCTCTCTCTCTCTGAGCCCGTGCCCCCGGATTTTGTGTGTGTATTATTTTGGGCGTGTGTTGCGTACACGCGGGATTTGTCTGTGCCAGGGGCGTGTATGCATGGTGATCGTGCGTTGCCGTTTTCTAGTATTTTGCCTGCTGTGCATACTCGTTTTTGACTGTGTTTAATTCGAATTTGTCGTTTAGAATGTCTTTCGAGTTATTACATCACTGCCCCATGTCTAAAGGGCTTTATTGTAATGCTGTATGGGCAATTAACAAACCTTTGTCACTATCATTCTCTCTCATGAATCAAGATTTTTCAAGAATTTATTTTCAAGGAAAACCCCAAGGGGTCTCTCTCTGTCTGTCTGTCTGTCTGTCTGTCTGTCTGTCTTGTCTGTCTGTCTGTCTTGTCTGTCTGTCTGTTGTTCTCTCCTCCTAGCTCTCTCTCTCTTCTCTCTCTCTTTCACTCTCTCTCTTTCAAAAAGTCACCTGTTGATCTTGTTGATGCCTGTATCCTGCAAAACAAAACTATGTCTCTAATTTGATCTGCATTCATTAATGGGGTTCTTTCATCCATACTTCACAAATATAACTCTGTTATGCACTTTATGGATGGGTGGTTAAAATGTTCCGCTGAAGGTTCTGTTAAATACGGTGTCCACCAAGGTATTGTGCTAAGCCTGCTCCTGTTCGGCACATCTTCATCAGTGACATACTATTCATCATATCAAACACAAAAATCACAAATGACTTATCTGCGTTGAGTTTGTCAATCCATTCATCACTGCAAACAGCGTCTGAAAGCAAATTAAGCTTGTCTCCAGCAAAAGACTTTATAATTGGTATTTGTATTGTATGTTTTGACCGTCGTGTCCGACGATGATCTCCAAAACCAGGTGGCAGAGGAGGCAGATGCTGCTGTTTTTGGGAAACTGGGCAGCAAGAAATTTGATTTAGTGAGATTGCCTTGCCCCAGTAATCCCACTCTCTCGGCCAAGGTGGGCATTAAGGACAGTCAGCGTTGGAGATGTTCTCCAAAGGCTACCCTGCCCTCAGGGCTGCAGCACATGAGGACTGTGCAAGTCAAGGCCTCCTAGTCAGAGAGTTCATAGCGATCCTAAAAGGACTACGGTAAAGTGGAATTCCATGAATGGGAAAGCACTGATTCATACAGCCCTCTCACTTTGCTGGTTGCCCCAGCGTCAATGGTTTAATCAATGATGTTGATAAAGCACAGGCCTGAAGGTTACTATATAATAATAAATATTGACTATCAAATGGTGAGATCAAGTTATAATATGGCATCCTGTCAACGCCTAATGGAATAGGTTAAGCACCTGCCCCAAAAAAGTCAATTAGTCTTCTTCAGTTATCCCTTCTAGCTAATACTTTAATTGAAAACACCACATTTAACTCAGTTGGAGGTTACCTGTTCCCGAAGCTTAAGCTTCAGCTCCTTTCCTCACTGTGATGTGCCGAAGCTGCAGAAGTACGTTGTTGTTTTTTTTATACACCGAGTGTTTGTTCAACTCAAGGGAAAGTTCTCTGGCATGTAGGGCAATCATTTTTCTACACACAGTTGCTTTCCTTGTCTATAATCTTGCCTAGTTTGTGTCTGTTAGATAATAAGTTTGTTTGACATGTCAACAAGGTGATATTTTTGATTTCAGGCTCTCCAGTGTCTATATAATTCTTCTAATAAAAAGAAATATGTTGTACAAAAGTGACACAGATGGATTCAGCCAGCTTCAAGGAACTTTACTTTTGGTGAAATACAAATATCTTGATGAGGACTAGGTTTGTTGAACTGTTTCAAGCATGTAAAAATGGTTAGACCTAATTATCAAACTTTTATTTTTTCTGCAAATCAGGTGACATATTCTTAAAATTTTGTTAAAAAAAAAATAAAAAGCAGTAATCTATGAAAAAAAATGTGCAAAAATCTCAAAAGCAGACATTATAAATTTGTCAATGATTGTATTATGTGTATGTATTATTAATGTTGGGTTAAGTCTGCTGAATTTTTTCAAATATAGCCAAAATCCACGCGTCACCACAAAAATGGCGGGATCCATTTCCACTGTACTCCATTGAGTAATGTATTACCATGGGTCAAGGGGTCAGCCTTCTTCAGGTTAGGGGTCAGCCTTCTTCAGGTCAGGGGTCAGCCTTGTTCAGGTCAGGGGCACACACAGCGCCTTCTTCAGCTTCAGGGTTACCACAGCGCCTTCTTCAGGTCCAGGGGTCACACACCGCACCTTCTTCAGGTCAGGGGTCAGCCCTTCTTTATGTCAGGGGTCACACACAGCGCCTCTTAATTCAGGGTCATCCTTATTTAGGTCAGGGTCAACACTGGCCTTCTTCAGGTCAGGGGTCAAGCACTGCGCCTTTTCAGTGTCAGGAGTCACACACACAGCGCCTTCTTCAGGTCAGGGTCGCCTTTCTTAAGGTCAGGGGGTCACACACAGCGCCTCTTTCAGGTCAGGGGCTTCCACAACACAGCCGCCCTTCTTCAGTTCCAGGGGTCACCACACACAGCGCGTCTTAGGTCATGGGTCACACACACAGCGCCCTTCTTCAGGTTCCCCCCCTCTCCAGGGGGTTTTTTTTTCATTATTATTTTTTTTCATTCCTTTTTTTCAACACAGCGCCTTCTTCAGGTCAGGGGTCACGCACAGCACCTTCTTCAGGCTGGGTCTGCCTTCTTCAGGTCAGAAGGGTCACTTTTCTCTGACCGCTGTGTGGACTGCAGGATAGCAATGTGTGTTCGTGTTGTGTAGGTAGGTTGTACGTGCTCGTTTGTCTGTGTGATTGGAAGGTGTCTGTACGTGAGCATGCATATGTGTATGTGTGAATAATATGGGTATGTGTACGTGAGCATGCCATATGTGTATGTGTGAATGTGTGGGTTTAATCATGTATGTGTGCATGGCTTATGTGTTATGTGTGAATGTTATGGTATATGTACGTGTATGTGTGCATTGATAGTGTATGTGGATGTATGGGTTTCTGATATGTGTTGCTAATGCATTATGTGTATGTGTGGTGTATGGTATATGTTTGTGTGCATGCATTATGTGTAAGTGTGATTGTTTTGGGTATCTGTATGTGTGGCATGCATTATGAGTATGTGTGAATGTATGGGTATCTGTATGTGTGCATGCATTATGTGTATGTCTGTGATTGTATGGGTAATTTTGTATGTGTGCATGCATATGTGTATGTGTGAATGTTATGGGTATATTATGTATGTGTGCATGCATTATGTGTGTGTGATTGTGATGGGTATCTGTGTGGGTGCATGCATTATGTGTTATGTGTCGATATGTTATGGGTTATCTGTATGTTGTGTATACATATGTGCATCGTGTGAATGAATGGGTTATCTGGTGCATGCATATGTGTATGTGTGAATGTATGGATATCTGTATGTGTGCATGTATGTGTCCATAGTTGTGAAGCGACATGCAGAGACGGAGAAAGACAGAAGACAAACTGAGGACAGACAGAGAGAGAGACAGACAGACAGAGGACAGAGAGAGACAAAGACAGAGAGAGACAAAAGACAGAGAGAGACAAAGAAACAGACAGAGAAGAGACAGGGCAGAGGAGATATGCACATGTGGTCTCTCCACACACACAATACACACACACACCACTCTCTCTCTCTCTCTCTCTCTCTCTCTCTATCGCTCTCTCTCTCCTCAAACGCACACGCGCGCGCGCACACACACACACACGCACACACACACCTCACACCACGCACGCACGCACGCACGCACGTGGTCAAGTACGCACTGGTACCACCTCCCAAAACACACACCCAGCGTAATGAAAACAAACAGCAGAAATGACATAATTAAAGCTTTATGCAACCTACTAAAAACCCAAGCAAAAATCTGAATTAAAATGAAGAAAATGGTTGTGTGGGGTGTGATGTGTGTGTGTGTGTGTTTCTGTGTGTTTGTGTGTGTGTGGTGTGCTGTGTGTGGTGTGTGTGAGTGTGTATGTGGGTGGTGTGTGCGTGTTGTGTGCGTGGTGTGTGTGTGTGTGTGTAAGTTTGTGTAGTGGAGTGTGTGTGTGTGGTGTGTGTGGTGTAGTGTGTGTGTGTGTGTGTGTGTGTGTGCGTGTTTTGTGCTGTGTGTGTGTGGTGTGTGTGTGTGTGTGTGTAAGTATGTGTGTGAGATGTGTGTGTGTGTGTGTATGTGTCGTGGAGTGTTGTGTGTGTTGTGTGTGTGTGTGTTGTTGCGTGAGTGTGGAGTGACTGTGTGTGTAAGTTGAGAAGGAGGGAGTGCGGTGCTGTGTATTTCAGATGGAATGGCGCAAGTAATGGCTGTCAACTGAAGGAGCAATAAACTGCTGAATCCCGGATAAGTCAAAAAAAGTTGTGTCCCTTATTATGCCGGCCCAGATTTTTCATTGAATTGACCAATTGATGTTTAGCTCCAAGTTTTCTGAATAGAGAGAGCAAGCAAACTTCTGATGTTTCAGCTTCAAGTTTTCTGAAAATAAGAGAGAGCAACATTCTGATGGATTCAGACTTCAAGGTTTTCTGAATAAAGATGAGAGCAACATTTTGATGTTATCAGCTTCATGTTTTTGAATAGAGAGAGCAACATTCTGAGTTTCAGCTCCAAGTTTTTCTGCAATAAGATGAGAGCAACATTCTGATGTTTCAGCTTCAAGTGTCTAAATGAGGTGTTACAGAGGCAACATCTGTTGTTTCTGCTTCAAACCGTCACTAACAAGCACAAAAGACAAAGAACACAAATGCTCACATTGAAGAAGATTGCAAGGAAACCACATCACTCTCTTCAACTGACAAACGTAGCAACGATAACGATGCTCCGGCAAACAACTCCTTGCGGCCACTCTCACTATCCTCCAACAATGCATAAAGAAATCAACACACCAAAACTCAAATATCAACAAATATCCCAACAGGAGCGAAAACTCAACAGCCGAAACCATCTGAAGTATAAAGAACAAAAAAGAACCCATAAAGATAGATGAAAGAGCGCGCATCACAACAACCAACCGAACATCAAACAGCCAAAAAACGCAGTCACATCAATTGAAAGAAAATCTGCCTCAAACTTACAGTCAAGTTTCAAAGACGTCAAACACAACATCCAACAATACTACCAAGAAACAGCAACAAACACTCAGTCACAACCAAGGGACACAGAACTAAAGGACACAATCACTCCACAGTCGAAGACATAGCGCACCGAGCGACAGCGCGCGACCACGCAGGACTTGGAAGAACAACAGGAACACACAACAATGGAATACAATATCTAAGCAAGTTTGAAGCAGGTGGGGGGGCGGGGCGGGACAGCATATCTCTGTGGGAGAGCCGACAGAACCATTGAAGCTGACACTTGCAATCACAGCTCTGTACACAACACGATAAAGCGAGGCGCGGGGGAGCGGGGGGCGGGGAGCGACCGCGGGACGGCAGAGTAGTCTGCACTGGGCGGAGGGGGGGGGGGGGCGGCAAGCGATTATCGCGCGAGCAAAGCACGGGGGGGGGATAGGGGGGGGACGGCGGGGGTGGGGAGATAGCAGAAGGGGAGGGTGGCGGGCTACGGCCTGCGGAGATAGCCTCGAACAAGAACGAGCGGCGCGAGATGACATACATACCACCCGCACCACAACATACCTTAACGCGTCCACATCAAACCAAAAACAGCAACACTCACTTCCTCACACATCTCACACACGCAATTACTAGCTCACCCTATCCACCGCCTCTAAAACGTTTTTTAGAAACACTAGTACACCCTGATCAATATCCTTCCAACAAAAAATCATCCCAGCAAGGCCAGTGATGACGACCTGTTTGATCGAGACAGAGCGAGCAGCCTGAAGGGTTGTTCTGGAGTCAGATACAAGAAGCATGTCGTTCTGGCGAGCGACCTGCAGCTAGTAGCTGCAACACGCTAGTCGTGTAGGACGCAAGCAAGCCAGACACAGTACACACACCAAGAAGTCTGCAAGCCAGACACGACACAAGACAGATGCTCCGGCGTAGAACTCCACCGCATTCAGAGACGGGCGCTCAACGCTTACTGCACGGATATGTGCGGCGATCAACACTGAGTAAAAGCAGCAAGGCCTCCGGTGAGCACAAATAGCAGAGTGGGACAAAACTGATCCACCTGCGAACAAAAGTACTTCCCCCATGCCACTCCTAAACAGGCCGTCCTCCATCCTCCCTCCCGAGTGAATGTGCAAGGAACGACAATCCCGTAATACAGTCGACATGCTTTTCACAGAGTCCTCTCTTACGCGAATTCCATACCGCCTAGGAGGGCAGACTTAGGTGTTTATTGAGACAACAGAACGAGCACACACGAATCTTCAATCCACATCTGCCGCAGAGAGGGTCTTGGCTACCTCACAGAATAAAAAGTACTCTGTACTAGCATGCTGAGCTACAGTCCACTCTCCCACAGAGGTAAAACCAGTATACGCTTCCCTCAGACATTCTATCCCACCGGAAACCATCAAACCATGCCGGCCAGTCAGAAGCCGAGACTAACACCGACTGAATACAGACCGCTACAAACAACAGACAAGCTACCCCAGGGCACGCGAAAAGGTGTGAGACATAACACAAACCTAGCTGCCATAACGAAGCAAAAAATCGCGCACACACACCTACATTCACACTTGTGACCAACGACACACAACACTATCCCATGGACACACGACTTCCCCCGGCTCCACAGCTCCAGAACCCCACAATGTATCAGACAGTCGCCAGTGTTTTAGGGAGACATCAGCACTCCGCATCATCTCCAACACACGACGATAGAGACAACCACTAGTCAGTGTGCATTTCTGAGCTACTTAGATATCTGACAAAAACATGATAGGAGATGACATGTGTCCTGTGAGTGCATGTGCGTGTAACATGTGTGCTGATCGAAAGCTGTAGAGAAACATTCGAACATGTGGGGTTTCTGTTTTTATTATCTTTATTCTATCATTTTATTGTTCTTTTAAAATCGAGGATTAAGTGGGCAAATATAGCCATCTCAAATAGTGCGGTGTATCTTATTTTTGGTGGGGGGGGGGGCATACGGGGGGTTTTTGTATTTTGGGGGGGGGGGGGGGGGGGGGGGGGGGGGGGGGGGGGGGGGGGGGGGGGGGGGGGGGGGGGGGGAGGGGGGTTTGTTGGGAATTTATCTTTCTCTCTTTTTTTTATTATCTTTCTAAAGTTTACAAAAGTGTTTTGGCGGTTTTGTTGGATTTTGCAAATTATTTCTGTTCAATTCTCTGCACAAGCTGCAATACTCTATCTCGGAGGCGAGTACAGAGACTTGACATAGTGCACAAGATGTTCTCGTGTGTTGAGCACAGCGGGGCCAAATTCAGATTTCTGAGTATCATAGCTCGAAGGACTTTGGGTAAATATGAGATGAATGAAAAGAGTGTTGTATGGTGCACGCGCGTGCGGGCATAGCGTTTGCGTGCACCCTGATCCGTCAAGGCGCGTCGTTCTGGCAAGTGTGTGTGTGTGTGTGTGTGTGTACGTGTGTGTGTACGTGTGTGTGATGTGTGTGTTATGTGTAGTGTGTATAGCCTGTCTGCCTGCATCGCAAACGAAGGATACATTCGGTCACAAGAGTTATAAATGTTTGCTTCAAATCCTACCCCAACACATTTCACACCCTTCGCGTTCATCCCTCTCATACTTTCTCACCTCTCCGTTTTCTTCTTTTCGATTTTTTTTCTTTCTTCTTATTCACCGTAAATAATATTGACTTTGATTAAATGTCGTGCTGCTGTGTGTTATAAATCGTCTGACTAACGAGAGAAATTGACTTTTGAGTCTACCAGCTATATTGCCTGTATTATAATTGCAGGAACCTGCTTGACTGACAGAAGTGCTTTTTGGACTAGCAGCTATATAGCTGGTTATACGAAGCAGTCCAGCGTTGCATTGAAAACATTTGACTTGTTTGTGATTAGGCAAGCTATATTAGCTACAAAAGCAGAACTCTAGCGAACAGAACGTAGTGGATTTTAACAAGAGCATAACTTTGCTTATCGTATTTTCCCCAAGAATTCATGTCTACTTCGAGTATTGAAGTGTACTCTACTGCTTGCATGACTGTATCTTTCGCTATCCTGTTTTAGGAAGCTTTATATGATAACAATTATCAGTGTAACAGTGATAGTATTAGACTTAGAAATTAAAAAGAGTTTGTAGAGATCTTCTCTATTGCGCATCAAAATACATCCTATATCACTGTTATGTACACGTGTGCGTATACGTTGCGCGATCTGCCATTAGTGTAGAAATATAAAGGGGACTGACTGGATTATATACTGTGTTGCATATAACACATGATCAGATTTTTTTGCAGATCCAAGAGCAGAGCTTTTGAAATTGCCATTTTATATTGTTTATTCGTTTTTATTGGGTGTTCCTCATAATCATATTATACAGTTCTCCTGTTTCGATTATTGAATAGAAGAACAACGTACTAAACACCTGGCATAGTCTTGCCTTATCTTGAGTAGTGGCCACTTAACACGTACAGAATCAGTCAGAAACATTTATCTACTCCATAAACTTAAGCCACATTCAATCCTGTACCATATCTTATGTCTCTAACTATCCAGTACAAGTGGCCAACAAAACAGGGCCCCACGAGTAAGGCTACCTGAATATCAACATTGAGGGGCACACCATACAAAAATCAGAGGACGATTGCAACCAATACTATACAACAGTGGGTAATCCACGTTTCATTCTGTCTTTATGTCTAGCTAGAATCTCCAGACTTTCAATCAAACTGCGTAACAAGATGCACACATGAATATCTCTTCTCAGGGTATCATTCTCTCCGTGAAGGCATCTCTCAGTTACTACCCAAGTCCCACGGGTATACTCTACATCATAACCACGCCTCCTGCGCTCAGATTTGTAAAGATATATAACCTTGCGAGAGTTTATGACATTGAAATCCACAAAGTGACATATGCGAACCTAAATTAAAAACACATCAGACCCAAATATTAATAAGGAATATATTATAACTACAGAACACCTACAGAAACCAATAGACCTCGGGCTAGAAAGAATACAAACATCCCTTAATGGACGAGGTAACTACATCTAAACAAGTGAAACAATTATTAACTTGGGGATCATTATCAACCATACTGAACTTACATCTCTACACAACTCTAACATCACAATGGAGTCAGCGATTCACGATTACTGATGTATTCGGCCCTAGATTCAACTAATAGAATAAAACCAACTCGGCATAAACAAGATAGCCGTCAAGAACATATAATATATCATAAAGTCGAGCATCATACTACATATACACAGCATACTCTAGCTCGAGAGATATGTGCTCCCACGATCGTGGATAGTACGTAGAGATCATGAATCCAGTGCGCTTTACGTCGGTTAGTGATCAAAATCGTCTAGTCAGATGTATACCTAATATGTAGGTGCATGGATAGCGATGTCTATTGTTCTACAGGAATATGATAGCAAAAAGAACTTGTAACGCGAACAGTAGATGTTCCTTTCTAAAGTCTTGATCAAGCAGTTCTCGCCTATTGATCAATGATTCGGAAAAGTACCAAATCCAGAGTACCTCAGCACATGTGCAAGCTGCGTGACTATGAGTGTGAGGAGAGTGCGAGAACATGTAACGTGATCAGTATACGGACAAACCAGCGGTCCTCCATTCATGTAAATTCAAAAGAGTTCAGCGATGACAAACATCAAACCGACCTATGGATAACAAAAGACGTAGATCCGAAATAAAACCTATAGAGACTATTTGAAACACATGGTGACAAATGGACACACACTCAGGGCACAAAAAAGAAACAAGATAACTTCACTAAAACAGCAAATCAAACGTGAAACATTCAAAATTTGTATACGATTAGTACAACTACGAACTCCTACGACAAGTATGGTCTAAAGTCCAATCAATACATATGTAATACAACTATGCGTCAAGCGTAAAAGTCGAAACAGACATTAAAGATATATCAGCTCGATGAATTGTAACAACCACATACACTCAACATTTCAGCCGACAAGAGTAATTAGACAAATGATAGATGCACAAAAGTCAAATGAAAATGATCTCCATTACGTTTAGAACAATATATCAAAATCAAAGAACATAAAAACCATCCCATATCCAAGGATCTACATGCCAATGACAATACACAGACGTCTGGAGAAGCTGAGCTCGTTTCTCCAAAAAGTCGCCGAGGAACACGTGGTTTAGACAATTCTAGATGGAAGAATAATCAAAGCTTTGTGTCAAGCTATAGCTGGAACACATGACATATGGTCTCATGTATAAACTATGTGCTTAGAGAAAAACTTTTCCTGTCACTAATAATAAAAGGTGAGCAAAAAACATACCAGTCCACAAGCTCGTCTTGAGGGGATTGATGCGTCGTCAATGCTATTCCTTCAAATTACAGACCACGTCTTCAAAGAGTCTGTCTGTCACTATCAAAACTCCATTAAAAACATATCCAAAATCCGTATATTCACACTCAATTTAAACAAACAATCAATTAATGAAGACAGTCAGGTTTTCGTAAAAAAGCTATTCGTGTCACACAAAAATGAAACGAAGAAGTTACTACTTCTAACAACAAAATTACAGGTACAGTCTCCTAGCACATATCAATGAAAATAGAAATATACAGAGAGCCTCTGGTTTTGTTGACTTTGAAAATAGACATTGATGCGTAATCAACAATCATTCGCCGTTAATAAATGCGATAAACTTCACAAGTATAAACTAAACACTCAGAGAAAACGAAACAATATCTTTTGAAAAGCTTTTTGTCGAATAGGCAGCAGCTAGTAACGTGCAAAATAAACAAACATCAGAACTATGTAACCTATTAAACCATGGAGTACACACAGGGTCAATATTGGGATCCACTCTATTTTTCAAATCTATTAAATGGCCTTACACCCAATTCTAGCGATGTAGCTGTGAAATGTTTGCTGATGACACATCCCGAGCTATTGTAGATGCACTCTGACCTTCCCATCAGACTGAGACATGCTAAACGTTCAACACAAAATTGCACAGATTGGTTATCTAGTGGACTCATCTAAACATATGTCCCCAAATACGTGGAAAAAAACTAAGTGAATATGTTTATGTACTATAGCAAGACCAAAGGAGCTCCAGAAAAATGAAAGATAATTCCAACCTCTGTTTGATAGATAAAAGACGTAATTTGAGAGAAGTGTGACAACCAAAGTCTCACAAAATCTCAATCGTAGTAATATTGACAAAAATCTACTCTTGCGTAGCGACCCTAGTGATGAGGCGCTAAGCGGAAAACGGTCTTTCACTATACAAGACTACTTACAGTATCAAAATAAAACATTTTCTGTCTGAGAATAAACAGACCATCTCTCGCAAACTCTTTTATGCGGCGCATATTTTGCCTATATGTTTGACAATAGCTTCATCTCTTTGGACAGCTGCAGTGCTACAATTTAAAATTGATTCATAAAAAATTCATTAAAAGAGCGGGGGGACTAGGGAGGGGTCTTGTCTGACTATCACGAAATCAGCCCCATAACCATCAACGATTAAAAAGGAAACAATAATCACTAGACCTTCAAAAAACAGGACATTATCTAACGATAAAGCATGCTAGTTTGTCAGAAAATTGATCAAGTGGAAATAGCCCCGTACAAAGAATCACACAAATAGCTTCAACATCAATGAACACAGACATAATCATCTACTAACCATTATCCGAGACCAAAGAATAATCTTTCCAAAACAAGCTATCTTGTAACAAGGAAGTGACTTATTGAGAACAAGCTCACAAAACGCTTAAAATTATCAAAACAAAAACCATTCCAGACAACAGCTAAAAAGCCATCTACTGCATCAGAAAAAGATAACAAAAAAAAAATAAAACTAAAAAAAAATGAATAAACCAGCAGGAATTGACTAATAAGGCAAATCAACATGATTAATACAGCAAAATCAATCCACGACTTACATTACCAGCACTAGATGGTATTCCTTACAACTAAAATTCAAGTATAGTCTTACTAGAACCAGAAAATTCTTAAACAGTCATCACACTTGTAGAATAGTAGTAGCGAGGGAGGGGGAGGGCAGCAAGTGAGGCACACTAATTATTGCAAAGAAGTAAAGAGTAATCTATGCAAGCTAGTGAAATAATCTGCAATGTGAAAACCAAGTGGAAAAGGAAGTGGAAATTTTAAAATTATTTATAGTAGATCTGGATAGCTTGATAGTAGTGACTTCACTCTCATCTTCTCTCGCGACGTCACGCTCCTCAGAATCTCTCGCTCTCTCTCTCTCGTGCGTTGAAAGAAACTCAATCGTCGATCGTCACAACATCGTCTCAGAGTGACTCACTCGATTACGATGCGCTCTCCATTCCTCGACACGACATCTCTCATCATCATCTCTCGCGTACACAGTAACAATAGATGCTACATCAATTCATCAAAAAATAATCGTTCTCATCTACATTCTCTCGTCTCGAGACTCTCCTCTTATCTTTCCTTCCTTTCTCTCACTCCTCATAACGCCCTTTGTGCGTGTCTAATATCAATAGATTCTCTATCGTAGGATTGTTAGTTTTTATGCAAGGTATAGAGATGAGTAAATGAGTACTAATTAAGAAGCGATATGCTAGTTTTAGTACGAAACATTTGATTTTTTCTTTTAGTTAGATAGTCCTTAGTAATTATGGGCTTCCTTTACGTAATTATGCCTAGATCGATAGGGGTCGTCTGACTAGTTTGAGAATATTCTTTCCTTTTTTTTTAAACTAAAATTTTGATTGGAAGGTGTATTATATTCCCATCCCCCTTGATACTCCCACCCCCACCCCCATCCTTTCTAATGCTTTTATCTGTATCATGGTATGTGTTGTCTCATGGTGATGGGATCATTGTTAACAATTGTTGTCTCATGTGATGGACGGATGTGATAATACATTGTATCTCTAATATGGATAATCATATTATAAATCTTATTTGGCCTTATCTTGCTTTGAAGACTAAAGTGTGTGAATTAAGTTTATTTTTTTTTAAAGGCGCTATCTTGAAAAGGTAAGAACGCACAAAAAGCACACGCATTGCTGGTGGAAGTGAGGTGAGATGATGAGGATCATTGAAGGTAAAATATGTCAAACAACGAATGCACTAGTATTTTCTAACGTTTTTAATTCTTGTACCTTCTGTAAATCCTTAAAGAATAAACGTGAAGATGGAATGTACAAGTAGGTGAAGAAATTTGTTTTTCCTGAACGTTTTAAGATATTCCATTGTTTTAATTCTTAAAACAATTTACTTTCAACTGTGTGTGTGGGACATGAGACGCGCACGCAACTCAGGCGTGGCATGAGAGCATGTGTGTCGAGCGTGTAATATGTAAAAAATTGGGAAAAATAGTACTTCATATGTTATCTCCCTTATCGCATTTTTTCCAATCTTATTTTATACGGTTTAAGTTAACGGTAAATGATCCACATAACGTAATGTGCCATAAGTATAATCATTTACGAAATTGTATCTATAGTTAGCTGGCTTGATGAAAAAAGCAATATTGCATTGCGAGCGGTATCAATGTACACATCTGGAAATAAAATTTTGTGAACTTGGACTTGACTTGACTTGACACACACACAACACACGACACCAACAAAATAGGAGCGACACACATCACACAATCACCAAAAGAGTTACCTATGAACTACAAACAACTCAACAACAACACTACCACACACACAGGCTACACACGACATCACCAACACACACACACACACCGACATCACCCAATACCGCCAGCGCACACACTACTACAGCACCATAAGCTACTCGCATAGTGCGCCACTGAGTACGACCAGTCCCGAAAACACAATCAACCCAGCGTATGAATCAAAGCAGGCAGCAATGACATAATGAAAGCGCTTTGATTACAAACCTACTGGAAAACACCAAGCAAAATCTTGAATCTCAAAAAAGAGAAGAATGGCGTCTGTGCGTATGCGGCTGGCGTCGTGAGTGTGTGTGTGTGTGTGTGTGATGTGTGTGTGTGTGTGGTGTGTGCAGTGTTGGTGTGGTGTGTATCAGCTGTAGTGTTCGAATATGCGATGTTCTGTTTGTGTGTCGTGTGTGTGGCCGTGCTGTGTGATGTGGTGGTGTGTATAAGGTTGAGAAGGAGGAGTGGGTGCTGTGTTAACTACATGAGGAATGGCGCAAGTAAGGCTGACACTGATAAAGGAGCAATAAACTGCCATGAATCCCGGATAATCATAAGTTGTGTCCTTTATTTAGCGGCTCCCAAGGATATTTTCCATTGAATCTGACCAATTCTGATGTTTCAACAAGCTTCAAGATTTCCTGACATGAGGGTACAGAGAGCAACAATCTGATGTTTCAGAGCTACACAATTTTTTCACGAATGACAGAGTCTCAATCAGAGAGTCAACATACCGTATGTTTCATGCTTCAGAGTTTTTATTTGCAAAAAGAAAGCAACAATCTGATGTTCAGCTTCAATTTTCTGAATGAGAGGTGTTACAGAGAGCAACAAACTGCTACTTTTTAACTTCCAGACTTCGCAAAGAATATACATTTTTTAAAAAGGATTTAGGAAACAGGAAGTTAGAGACATCACATCTAATTTTTGATTTTAAGTATTCTAAAGGAAATACTTGCATAACAGCACGCACTGAGGTGCAACCGCTAGACAGTTGTATCAAGTTTTTTAAAGACACTTTGTATGAAGGAGTAAATTACAAATCATTAAATTATTCAGCTTAACAACAGGAATATAACAATTCAAACAAACACATCGTGTAGCTTATTAGTTTCATTCTTCTGAAAGACAAATATTATGATAGAGTAAAACAGCAATCACATACATTTTTAGCATTAAAAAAAATTCCTCTTTTTTCACCCTTTCGCCTATTCCCCTGCTTTCCCAAATTCTGCCCTCCCCTCTGCCCTATACCACTTGTCTGGTCCCTTCCGACCCTCCCGTTACTTGTGGTTGGACGCCCATTCTCCCAATGTCCTTTCCTCCCTCTGAGCCTCAGCCCTGTCTTCCCCCTACATCTCTCCTGTTTGTCCTACTCGACTTCCTACCTCTTGCCGTCCTCCTTTCTTTGATTGTCTTCTACCCCAACTCCCTTCCCATCTATTACCATCTTTATTGTTCGTGCCCTATATCACTTTTTCTAGCTTTCGCTTATTTCCCTTTCCCAACCTAAATACCCGGCTGGCGCCACCTGAAGGGCGCCAGACGGCCTCTCTTTCGGGATCGCACACGGTCCTCCCGAGACTGCTACTGGTCCACGTTCCTCCGGCGTAATAATCTGTGGTTAGCTATCTTCCCTACTATGTTTGTTCTTTTTCGTCGCTCCGTTGTTGTCAGCTCCTTATGTCCTCCTACTCTCTTCCCCCCGCCTCCTCCTCCTACCGTCCTTAGCTCCTCTCATATTTTCAACCCTATTTATCCGCCCTGTCCGCCCCTTTACTATCCTTGCCCCTTTGTATTTGTTTTGCTCCTTCTCACCCCCTCATGCTCTATCCCTGCAGTGACATGGCAGTTCACATTAGATCACGCAGCACAGTGCCATCAAAGCTCCAAGGCAGCACAGATGTGTAACAAACAGCATCCACAAAGATATTGTCTCGAGCAGCAGTAGCTCGTGCCCATCGAAGGATTGGCGATACAACCACGGTAATATAGATGCAAGCAAAAAAAATCGAATCTAACATAAGGGCCACCGCAAGCATTCGCCAGCGAGCCGTCACGTAACAAAACATAAACAACCTAGACTACTCAACTACACGCATTAACCACAAGAGCAAGAGCGGCACGCGCATCTCGCAAGTAGAACACCACCACCAGCCAACATAACCACCACGCACCGACACCGATACACGGCAATACATTAAAAACAGAGTTGATAGTAAAACATGGCCCGTAAGAGATGAAGTAGACAAGAAACATAAACACAGTAAACGAGTACTCTAACTGTCTTAAAAAAAAACGAACCTGTAATACAGGTGATTAATATGAGATAGGGTCGTGTAGGATAAGTCTCTGCGAAAGTAGAAGCTAGCGAAGAATCCGGAGCAGCACTCCAAACTCTTCGTGCGACTCCATCTTCTTCCCCTTTTCGTCTGGGGTCATTGCCGCGCCCGCTCGTTCCACACATCCTCTCCATCTATTGACCCCCTTGTCACTGAATCGACCCCTCCCTAACCGTCTTTCCTCCCTCTACACCTGCATTCCCTTCTCCCCTCTGTTCCACTCTATCGCGCCCTCGTATATACCCAACTGTCAATCCCTTATTACCACCCCTCTACCCCGCGCCCCTATCCCCCGCTACTTCCATATCTTTCGCCTCCTGCCCCCTCCCCTTCGCCTGTCATTCCCCTTCCCTGCTCCTTCTCTTCTCCCCCCCTCTACCCGCCTCATTCCCCCCTTCTCCCTCCTCCTGCTCACCCGTCCCGCCAATTCGCCGCACGCGCCCGACGCCTCTGCGTCCACCACCCAGTATTCATACTCCCATCACGCCAAACAGAAACCGTCCATAAACTCCCCACCCCCTCACTCCCGCACCCCCACTCCCACACCAGTACCCATACCCCTCCTCCCCACCAGGAACCTTCCAGATCAAGGATGTTTGCAACCAATCACAAACACAAATCATGCCAAGCAGCCCACAAGAGTCTAAAACACATCACACAGTATACCTAATGTGCACATAGGCGGACAAGCAAGGAAGAACAGGGCATCCAAGCTGAGCACATCCACCACAAAACACAACACGACGAACAGCCACCACTACAAACCCTATATCTAAGATTGACACGCAAAGAGGAACAAAACAAGAAATAGAAAACAAAGAGTTGAATAAGGCAAGCTGTGTAATACAAACCACAATGTGGAGACGACAGTAATTAGTAACCCCCATTGTGTACGTTTCGACAATAAGTCACCATACCCCCCACCTTTTGTCAAAGTGTAAACCCCACGTCCCCCGACCCTCTTCCCCCCCCCCCCCCCCACCCCCAGCCTCATGAACAAATGCCACCCCCAGACCCCTCACCCACCCGACACCCACCACCTCCACCACTACGTCTCCTCCCCACACTTCCCGCACAACACAGCTGTTAAAAGTACCCTCAAGCACCCCACGCGCAACCAGCACTATAGACGTGGGAATATACATCAGAAATAAGGAAAAAAAACAAAATAGCACGACGACAAATCTCAAACAAAAGCACACCCAAAAAACACAAACGAGAACACTAGATACACACGGACGCAACGACACTCATAAGTACAGTAATAACCAGACCGACAGTACACAACATACCACACACACGACAACTAAACATACAAACCACAAACCACACATTAGCACAAAGAGACAACACTAAGCACTGACCACGACAACCCAACACACACATACAGACAAAAAAAAAGCAAACAGCACCATACACACTCATCAACACATAAAAACGAAATAACATAGCAAAAAACTATATAGAACAACACATACGCTGAACACACAAAAATAAAACTACACACAAAACAAATACATACTAAATCCAGAAAAGTAGACACCCAGGAAACAAACAACCAACCAAAAAAAACCGAACCAACCAAGGAAAGCACAAATCGCCTCAACCAAAATCACATACCTATCACACCCCACGAGCAACACCCAGAAGCAGAACGACCCCATACGCAACTAAGAGCTAACAATCCACGCCCAGATCCCAAAATCACCCACCCAGACCACCAACAAAACCGCGTCCACCACCCTCACCCACGCAACACCACGCCCCCCCAAGAAACACATAACACCACCAACCAAGTCACACACCCATCCAAACCTCCAGCCAAAACCAAGAATAAAACAAAGGCCTACAACACGGACCTCCCCCTCTCCACCCAGTATTACCATCACACAACCGTCCCCGCACCCCACTCCCCATGGGCCGACCCACCGCTCCCCACCCCCGCACACGACACACCATAGCACCCACTGCCCAAACCACAGACACAAACACCCCCCGAGTTAAACCTCCCCGACATAACAATCCACCCACAAGCCAGACATAAGGTACAAAGAACAAAGAACTACCACCCGCCCACAGCAAAAGCCCCTACAATGGACACCATCTAACAACCCTACCAACAGAACGTAACTTGCGACCCGCCCGACCCCCACTAATCCCACCCCACACACACCCCACAGCCCTAGCTAGGCCACCCACGACACTAACCCCTCACAAAACAAACTACGCCAAACACCAAACCACACCCCGTCACCCCCTAAACCCAACCTCACCACCCCCACGAAGCCACCTTAAACGGCAAAACACTACAACTCTGGTCACCACACATGCCCCAAACACTCCCCCGCCCCCGGACCAACCAGTCCCACCCCGTAAACGACCCACACACCACCCCAAACTTACACCCACCATCGCCTCCCCACCCACACCCACCACACCCCCCCCCACAAAGCCCAAGGCCGACCACCCCCCCCAACGTACACACCGTAAGGTCGAAGCACCCCCAAACTCCCTAAACCACCCCGAACCCCCACATGAAACAGAACAAACCCCCCCACGCACGGCTTCCTCCCCCCTAACCTCCCCCCTGCCACACCACCCCCAACCCCCCTCGCCCCAGTGACCCCCCTCCCTTCCACCCCATACCACTGTCTCCCGCACACCCCCCCTCCCCACCCAACCCCCCGCCCCCCCCCCACGCATAACCCGCCTCTGCCTCCCCCGCCCCAGCCGTACCACACCCAGAACATCCTCCAAAAGCACCCCACCACCGCACCGCAGCCCCAAACACATGTGTGCATAAGCACAATGCAGTATGAAACGTACAGGGCCACCCACACAAGCCTCTCACTTACCAAGGTCAACCGCTCAGAAAGACGTGTCACAGAAGCAGCACTACCAAAAGAAGCATGGTATTTCCTTAAGATGCTAGAAGATTACGAAGGCGAATTCACTGAAATCCTAGATACCCAACAAACGAGCAGTTGAAGTGTTCTGGATTCGTGAACAGGAAAAGTGCAAATGGTCTAACGCACAACATTGTATGACAAACAATGAGATATGTAGGCGCGATTATTCGAAAGAGTCTTTCTTCAGTTTCGTTACTTTCAAGTGAAACGTAGGCATCAACAGTTTAAGCAACGCCTAAGAACGATGGGAGACCGTTTCAGCAATGAGAGCACAGGACCGATAAGCAGCAGGCCCGCCACGTGCAGGTCTGAAGAGGAAGTGTCATATGTCAAGCGATGGGGGGACTAGAAGGCTAAACTGGTGTTTCCATGCAATATCTAAAGCTAGAACGTGACCCGTCTCTTCAACGACACTCATAAGTGTGAGATTCGTTCCTATTCATGTAGTGTCTCTAATACCTCAGCCCAAACACCCAAGTCAGTGATAGTAAGAAATGTGGGCTCGCCATATGCCAGATTAATGATGCCACTAAACACGGCCACACAGCAGATGACATTGATCTTCATACCTATACTAGTTTTGTGACTTTCTGTTTTCTTTCCTCCTTCATTTTATTGTTTCCGCAGGGTAATTATTTATAGTTGTTGTTGTTTAGTTTATTCTTTTTCTCGTTAGTCTCGCTCCTTCTTTTCCCAAAGTTTAACTGTACAAAAAATAAAAAAGTGATTACTCCATGAATGGGACCAACACAACTCGAAATCTATGAACTCCCAAACGCCTGTGGCAAGGCAGCACATACAGTTCACTAAAAGACATCCTGCCAGATAACATTTTGCGAGTCTCTACATGGTAAACAATTTGCGCCTTTATGGCGATCGTATTACATAATGAAGGTACATACGATGGCAAATATCTGCCTAGAAACATTAACCAGCAACAATAAAAGAATTTGAAAAAAACACGGAACAACAAAGAGATAACTGTCCCCTCAGCGCACAGTTTTAACTACGGCCTACTATCTTCCAAGCTGAAGCGTGTGCGAGATCAGACACATATCAGCATTCAAGAAGTACTCGTATTCTAGAATGTAAGGCATTAGCGTGGCAAGAGACAAATGCGCATGTGTGAAGCCAGCTCCACTGCACAATACATGTGCAGAGAGGAGAAACGTAGGTGGCCCGGAGTGGGTACAGGCGAGAAGGAGATATTACGGGGAAAATGGCTAAGAGAGGAGACAGCGCGAGAAATTGTGAGTAGAACCGAGCAGTCAGCACCAAATGTCACCGCACAGCAACTGCGACTGAGCTATGCTCGAGTAGCGGGATGTAGCCGCAGGCTGTCGAGTCGCGGGGAGGAGGAGTCGCGTCGACAGCTCACTGTGCCGAAAGAGCACATCGCGGACCGGTCCTGGCACTACGTGTAGGTGGGTGCCAGGCACGGTGAGGTGGAGGCTGAACGGGAGGCCTGGTGTATAGGACAGGAAGCCAATGTGGGCCGTGTCAGCCAGGCCGCGAGTGTACGGAACAGGTCTGCATGTGATGCGGGAGGTCCGATCTCGCTCGCCTGCGACTAGTGCACAGTCTGCGCGACGAATTGGTGGCGTGCAGCCTGTGTATACCGACGTTAGGCACGGAAGAGCCACTGGGCGGCAAGGGGGGGGGGGGGCGACCCGCAGGCTCGGCGGCCGCCGCAGAGTCTTCACACACCCTGTGAGCGCCGAGTGCGAAGCCGCGCTCGCTAGGGCGCGCGGGGGGGGGCCTTGACGCAGCGAGTTGATGGGGGGATTACATCACACGTCCACCCTCCCTCTGACCGAGCTGCACTATTTGCCCCCAACCGACCAACCCTTCAAGCATGCGCTTTCACCAGAGGAAAAAAACGTAATGCACCTGCACTACTCCGCGCTGGGCGCACACAGCCTTCTCTTGCAGCAGACGCTAAGGTACTACTCAGGGGGGGGGGGGGGGGGGGGGGGCCGTCTCGCTCCCTACAATCCCTTCCTGTCCGTCAAGGTGATCATCAATCCGACCCCACCTCTATCCACTTACCCATCTCAGCACCACCGTACTCCACTCTCTTAAAACCGTCACTAACAAGCACAAAAGACAAAGAACACAAATGCTCACATTGAAGAAGATTGCAAGGAAACCACATCACTCTCTTCAACTGACAAACGTAGCAACGATAACGATGCTCCGGCAAACAACTCCTTGCGGCCACTCTCACTATCCTCCAACAATGCATAAAGAAATCAACACACCAAAACTCAAATATCAACAAATATCCCAACAGGAGCGAAAACTCAACAGCCGAAACCATCTGAAGTATAAAGAACAAAAAAGAACCCATAAAGATAGATGAAAGAGCGCGCATCACAACAACCAACCGAACATCAAACAGCCAAAAAACGCAGTCACATCAATTGAAAGAAAATCTGCCTCAAACTTACAGTCAAGTTTCAAAGACGTCAAACACAACATCCAACAATACTACCAAGAAACAGCAACAAACACTCAGTCACAACCAAGGGACACAGAACTAAAGGACACAATCACTCCACAGTCGAAGACATAGCGCACCGAGCGACAGCGCGCGACCACGCAGGACTTGGAAGAACAACAGGAACACACAACAATGGAATACAATATCTAAGCAAGTTTGAAGCAGGTGGGGGGGCGGGGCGGGACAGCATATCTCTGTGGGAGAGCCGACAGAACCATTGAAGCTGACACTTGCAATCACAGCTCTGTACACAACACGATAAAGCGAGGCGCGGGGGAGCGGGGGGCGGGGAGCGACCGCGGGACGGCAGAGTAGTCTGCACTGGGCGGAGGGGGGGGGGGGGCGGCAAGCGATTATCGCGCGAGCAAAGCACGGGGGGGGGATAGGGGGGGGACGGCGGGGGTGGGGAGATAGCAGAAGGGGAGGGTGGCGGGCTACGGCCTGCGGAGATAGCCTCGAACAAGAACGAGCGGCGCGAGATGACATACATACCACCCGCACCACAACATACCTTAACGCGTCCACATCAAACCAAAAACAGCAACACTCACTTCCTCACACATCTCACACACGCAATTACTAGCTCACCCTATCCACCGCCTCTAAAACGTTTTTTAGAAACACTAGTACACCCTGATCAATATCCTTCCAACAAAAAATCATCCCAGCAAGGCCAGTGATGACGACCTGTTTGATCGAGACAGAGCGAGCAGCCTGAAGGGTTGTTCTGGAGTCAGATACAAGAAGCATGTCGTTCTGGCGAGCGACCTGCAGCTAGTAGCTGCAACACGCTAGTCGTGTAGGACGCAAGCAAGCCAGACACAGTACACACACCAAGAAGTCTGCAAGCCAGACACGACACAAGACAGATGCTCCGGCGTAGAACTCCACCGCATTCAGAGACGGGCGCTCAACGCTTACTGCACGGATATGTGCGGCGATCAACACTGAGTAAAAGCAGCAAGGCCTCCGGTGAGCACAAATAGCAGAGTGGGACAAAACTGATCCACCTGCGAACAAAAGTACTTCCCCCATGCCACTCCTAAACAGGCCGTCCTCCATCCTCCCTCCCGAGTGAATGTGCAAGGAACGACAATCCCGTAATACAGTCGACATGCTTTTCACAGAGTCCTCTCTTACGCGAATTCCATACCGCCTAGGAGGGCAGACTTAGGTGTTTATTGAGACAACAGAACGAGCACACACGAATCTTCAATCCACATCTGCCGCAGAGAGGGTCTTGGCTACCTCACAGAATAAAAAGTACTCTGTACTAGCATGCTGAGCTACAGTCCACTCTCCCACAGAGGTAAAACCAGTATACGCTTCCCTCAGACATTCTATCCCACCGGAAACCATCAAACCATGCCGGCCAGTCAGAAGCCGAGACTAACACCGACTGAATACAGACCGCTACAAACAACAGACAAGCTACCCCAGGGCACGCGAAAAGGTGTGAGACATAACACAAACCTAGCTGCCATAACGAAGCAAAAAATCGCGCACACACACCTACATTCACACTTGTGACCAACGACACACAACACTATCCCATGGACACACGACTTCCCCCGGCTCCACAGCTCCAGAACCCCACAATGTATCAGACAGTCGCCAGTGTTTTAGGGAGACATCAGCACTCCGCATCATCTCCAACACACGACGATAGAGACAACCACTAGTCAGTGTGCATTTCTGAGCTACTTAGATATCTGACAAAAACATGATAGGAGATGACATGTGTCCTGTGAGTGCATGTGCGTGTAACATGTGTGCTGATCGAAAGCTGTAGAGAAACATTCGAACATGTGGGGTTTCTGTTTTTATTATCTTTATTCTATCATTTTATTGTTCTTTTAAAATCGAGGATTAAGTGGGCAAATATAGCCATCTCAAATAGTGCGGTGTATCTTATTTTTGGTGGGGGGGGGGGCATACGGGGGGTTTTTGTATTTTGGGGGGGGGGGGGGGGGGGGGGGGGGGGGGGGGGGGGGGGGGGGGGGGGGGGGGGGGGGGGGGGAGGGGGGTTTGTTGGGAATTTATCTTTCTCTCTTTTTTTTATTATCTTTCTAAAGTTTACAAAAGTGTTTTGGCGGTTTTGTTGGATTTTGCAAATTATTTCTGTTCAATTCTCTGCACAAGCTGCAATACTCTATCTCGGAGGCGAGTACAGAGACTTGACATAGTGCACAAGATGTTCTCGTGTGTTGAGCACAGCGGGGCCAAATTCAGATTTCTGAGTATCATAGCTCGAAGGACTTTGGGTAAATATGAGATGAATGAAAAGAGTGTTGTATGGTGCACGCGCGTGCGGGCATAGCGTTTGCGTGCACCCTGATCCGTCAAGGCGCGTCGTTCTGGCAAGTGTGTGTGTGTGTGTGTGTGTGTACGTGTGTGTGTACGTGTGTGTGATGTGTGTGTTATGTGTAGTGTGTATAGCCTGTCTGCCTGCATCGCAAACGAAGGATACATTCGGTCACAAGAGTTATAAATGTTTGCTTCAAATCCTACCCCAACACATTTCACACCCTTCGCGTTCATCCCTCTCATACTTTCTCACCTCTCCGTTTTCTTCTTTTCGATTTTTTTTCTTTCTTCTTATTCACCGTAAATAATATTGACTTTGATTAAATGTCGTGCTGCTGTGTGTTATAAATCGTCTGACTAACGAGAGAAATTGACTTTTGAGTCTACCAGCTATATTGCCTGTATTATAATTGCAGGAACCTGCTTGACTGACAGAAGTGCTTTTTGGACTAGCAGCTATATAGCTGGTTATACGAAGCAGTCCAGCGTTGCATTGAAAACATTTGACTTGTTTGTGATTAGGCAAGCTATATTAGCTACAAAAGCAGAACTCTAGCGAACAGAACGTAGTGGATTTTAACAAGAGCATAACTTTGCTTATCGTATTTTCCCCAAGAATTCATGTCTACTTCGAGTATTGAAGTGTACTCTACTGCTTGCATGACTGTATCTTTCGCTATCCTGTTTTAGGAAGCTTTATATGATAACAATTATCAGTGTAACAGTGATAGTATTAGACTTAGAAATTAAAAAGAGTTTGTAGAGATCTTCTCTATTGCGCATCAAAATACATCCTATATCACTGTTATGTACACGTGTGCGTATACGTTGCGCGATCTGCCATTAGTGTAGAAATATAAAGGGGACTGACTGGATTATATACTGTGTTGCATATAACACATGATCAGATTTTTTTGCAGATCCAAGAGCAGAGCTTTTGAAATTGCCATTTTATATTGTTTATTCGTTTTTATTGGGTGTTCCTCATAATCATATTATACAGTTCTCCTGTTTCGATTATTGAATAGAAGAACAACGTACTAAACACCTGGCATAGTCTTGCCTTATCTTGAGTAGTGGCCACTTAACACGTACAGAATCAGTCAGAAACATTTATCTACTCCATAAACTTAAGCCACATTCAATCCTGTACCATATCTTATGTCTCTAACTATCCAGTACAAGTGGCCAACAAAACAGGGCCCCACGAGTAAGGCTACCTGAATATCAACATTGAGGGGCACACCATACAAAAATCAGAGGACGATTGCAACCAATACTATACAACAGTGGGTAATCCACGTTTCATTCTGTCTTTATGTCTAGCTAGAATCTCCAGACTTTCAATCAAACTGCGTAACAAGATGCACACATGAATATCTCTTCTCAGGGTATCATTCTCTCCGTGAAGGCATCTCTCAGTTACTACCCAAGTCCCACGGGTATACTCTACATCATAACCACGCCTCCTGCGCTCAGATTTGTAAAGATATATAACCTTGCGAGAGTTTATGACATTGAAATCCACAAAGTGACATATGCGAACCTAAATTAAAAACACATCAGACCCAAATATTAATAAGGAATATATTATAACTACAGAACACCTACAGAAACCAATAGACCTCGGGCTAGAAAGAATACAAACATCCCTTAATGGACGAGGTAACTACATCTAAACAAGTGAAACAATTATTAACTTGGGGATCATTATCAACCATACTGAACTTACATCTCTACACAACTCTAACATCACAATGGAGTCAGCGATTCACGATTACTGATGTATTCGGCCCTAGATTCAACTAATAGAATAAAACCAACTCGGCATAAACAAGATAGCCGTCAAGAACATATAATATATCATAAAGTCGAGCATCATACTACATATACACAGCATACTCTAGCTCGAGAGATATGTGCTCCCACGATCGTGGATAGTACGTAGAGATCATGAATCCAGTGCGCTTTACGTCGGTTAGTGATCAAAATCGTCTAGTCAGATGTATACCTAATATGTAGGTGCATGGATAGCGATGTCTATTGTTCTACAGGAATATGATAGCAAAAAGAACTTGTAACGCGAACAGTAGATGTTCCTTTCTAAAGTCTTGATCAAGCAGTTCTCGCCTATTGATCAATGATTCGGAAAAGTACCAAATCCAGAGTACCTCAGCACATGTGCAAGCTGCGTGACTATGAGTGTGAGGAGAGTGCGAGAACATGTAACGTGATCAGTATACGGACAAACCAGCGGTCCTCCATTCATGTAAATTCAAAAGAGTTCAGCGATGACAAACATCAAACCGACCTATGGATAACAAAAGACGTAGATCCGAAATAAAACCTATAGAGACTATTTGAAACACATGGTGACAAATGGACACACACTCAGGGCACAAAAAAGAAACAAGATAACTTCACTAAAACAGCAAATCAAACGTGAAACATTCAAAATTTGTATACGATTAGTACAACTACGAACTCCTACGACAAGTATGGTCTAAAGTCCAATCAATACATATGTAATACAACTATGCGTCAAGCGTAAAAGTCGAAACAGACATTAAAGATATATCAGCTCGATGAATTGTAACAACCACATACACTCAACATTTCAGCCGACAAGAGTAATTAGACAAATGATAGATGCACAAAAGTCAAATGAAAATGATCTCCATTACGTTTAGAACAATATATCAAAATCAAAGAACATAAAAACCATCCCATATCCAAGGATCTACATGCCAATGACAATACACAGACGTCTGGAGAAGCTGAGCTCGTTTCTCCAAAAAGTCGCCGAGGAACACGTGGTTTAGACAATTCTAGATGGAAGAATAATCAAAGCTTTGTGTCAAGCTATAGCTGGAACACATGACATATGGTCTCATGTATAAACTATGTGCTTAGAGAAAAACTTTTCCTGTCACTAATAATAAAAGGTGAGCAAAAAACATACCAGTCCACAAGCTCGTCTTGAGGGGATTGATGCGTCGTCAATGCTATTCCTTCAAATTACAGACCACGTCTTCAAAGAGTCTGTCTGTCACTATCAAAACTCCATTAAAAACATATCCAAAATCCGTATATTCACACTCAATTTAAACAAACAATCAATTAATGAAGACAGTCAGGTTTTCGTAAAAAAGCTATTCGTGTCACACAAAAATGAAACGAAGAAGTTACTACTTCTAACAACAAAATTACAGGTACAGTCTCCTAGCACATATCAATGAAAATAGAAATATACAGAGAGCCTCTGGTTTTGTTGACTTTGAAAATAGACATTGATGCGTAATCAACAATCATTCGCCGTTAATAAATGCGATAAACTTCACAAGTATAAACTAAACACTCAGAGAAAACGAAACAATATCTTTTGAAAAGCTTTTTGTCGAATAGGCAGCAGCTAGTAACGTGCAAAATAAACAAACATCAGAACTATGTAACCTATTAAACCATGGAGTACACACAGGGTCAATATTGGGATCCACTCTATTTTTCAAATCTATTAAATGGCCTTACACCCAATTCTAGCGATGTAGCTGTGAAATGTTTGCTGATGACACATCCCGAGCTATTGTAGATGCACTCTGACCTTCCCATCAGACTGAGACATGCTAAACGTTCAACACAAAATTGCACAGATTGGTTATCTAGTGGACTCATCTAAACATATGTCCCCAAATACGTGGAAAAAAACTAAGTGAATATGTTTATGTACTATAGCAAGACCAAAGGAGCTCCAGAAAAATGAAAGATAATTCCAACCTCTGTTTGATAGATAAAAGACGTAATTTGAGAGAAGTGTGACAACCAAAGTCTCACAAAATCTCAATCGTAGTAATATTGACAAAAATCTACTCTTGCGTAGCGACCCTAGTGATGAGGCGCTAAGCGGAAAACGGTCTTTCACTATACAAGACTACTTACAGTATCAAAATAAAACATTTTCTGTCTGAGAATAAACAGACCATCTCTCGCAAACTCTTTTATGCGGCGCATATTTTGCCTATATGTTTGACAATAGCTTCATCTCTTTGGACAGCTGCAGTGCTACAATTTAAAATTGATTCATAAAAAATTCATTAAAAGAGCGGGGGGACTAGGGAGGGGTCTTGTCTGACTATCACGAAATCAGCCCCATAACCATCAACGATTAAAAAGGAAACAATAATCACTAGACCTTCAAAAAACAGGACATTATCTAACGATAAAGCATGCTAGTTTGTCAGAAAATTGATCAAGTGGAAATAGCCCCGTACAAAGAATCACACAAATAGCTTCAACATCAATGAACACAGACATAATCATCTACTAACCATTATCCGAGACCAAAGAATAATCTTTCCAAAACAAGCTATCTTGTAACAAGGAAGTGACTTATTGAGAACAAGCTCACAAAACGCTTAAAATTATCAAAACAAAAACCATTCCAGACAACAGCTAAAAAGCCATCTACTGCATCAGAAAAAGATAACAAAAAAAAAATAAAACTAAAAAAAAATGAATAAACCAGCAGGAATTGACTAATAAGGCAAATCAACATGATTAATACAGCAAAATCAATCCACGACTTACATTACCAGCACTAGATGGTATTCCTTACAACTAAAATTCAAGTATAGTCTTACTAGAACCAGAAAATTCTTAAACAGTCATCACACTTGTAGAATAGTAGTAGCGAGGGAGGGGGAGGGCAGCAAGTGAGGCACACTAATTATTGCAAAGAAGTAAAGAGTAATCTATGCAAGCTAGTGAAATAATCTGCAATGTGAAAACCAAGTGGAAAAGGAAGTGGAAATTTTAAAATTATTTATAGTAGATCTGGATAGCTTGATAGTAGTGACTTCACTCTCATCTTCTCTCGCGACGTCACGCTCCTCAGAATCTCTCGCTCTCTCTCTCTCGTGCGTTGAAAGAAACTCAATCGTCGATCGTCACAACATCGTCTCAGAGTGACTCACTCGATTACGATGCGCTCTCCATTCCTCGACACGACATCTCTCATCATCATCTCTCGCGTACACAGTAACAATAGATGCTACATCAATTCATCAAAAAATAATCGTTCTCATCTACATTCTCTCGTCTCGAGACTCTCCTCTTATCTTTCCTTCCTTTCTCTCACTCCTCATAACGCCCTTTGTGCGTGTCTAATATCAATAGATTCTCTATCGTAGGATTGTTAGTTTTTATGCAAGGTATAGAGATGAGTAAATGAGTACTAATTAAGAAGCGATATGCTAGTTTTAGTACGAAACATTTGATTTTTTCTTTTAGTTAGATAGTCCTTAGTAATTATGGGCTTCCTTTACGTAATTATGCCTAGATCGATAGGGGTCGTCTGACTAGTTTGAGAATATTCTTTCCTTTTTTTTTAAACTAAAATTTTGATTGGAAGGTGTATTATATTCCCATCCCCCTTGATACTCCCACCCCCACCCCCATCCTTTCTAATGCTTTTATCTGTATCATGGTATGTGTTGTCTCATGGTGATGGGATCATTGTTAACAATTGTTGTCTCATGTGATGGACGGATGTGATAATACATTGTATCTCTAATATGGATAATCATATTATAAATCTTATTTGGCCTTATCTTGCTTTGAAGACTAAAGTGTGTGAATTAAGTTTATTTTTTTTTAAAGGCGCTATCTTGAAAAGGTAAGAACGCACAAAAAGCACACGCATTGCTGGTGGAAGTGAGGTGAGATGATGAGGATCATTGAAGGTAAAATATGTCAAACAACGAATGCACTAGTATTTTCTAACGTTTTTAATTCTTGTACCTTCTGTAAATCCTTAAAGAATAAACGTGAAGATGGAATGTACAAGTAGGTGAAGAAATTTGTTTTTCCTGAACGTTTTAAGATATTCCATTGTTTTAATTCTTAAAACAATTTACTTTCAACTGTGTGTGTGGGACATGAGACGCGCACGCAACTCAGGCGTGGCATGAGAGCATGTGTGTCGAGCGTGTAATATGTAAAAAATTGGGAAAAATAGTACTTCATATGTTATCTCCCTTATCGCATTTTTTCCAATCTTATTTTATACGGTTTAAGTTAACGGTAAATGATCCACATAACGTAATGTGCCATAAGTATAATCATTTACGAAATTGTATCTATAGTTAGCTGGCTTGATGAAAAAAGCAATATTGCATTGCGAGCGGTATCAATGTACACATCTGGAAATAAAATTTTGTGAACTTGGACTTGACTTGACTTGACACACACACAACACACGACACCAACAAAATAGGAGCGACACACATCACACAATCACCAAAAGAGTTACCTATGAACTACAAACAACTCAACAACAACACTACCACACACACAGGCTACACACGACATCACCAACACACACACACACACCGACATCACCCAATACCGCCAGCGCACACACTACTACAGCACCATAAGCTACTCGCATAGTGCGCCACTGAGTACGACCAGTCCCGAAAACACAATCAACCCAGCGTATGAATCAAAGCAGGCAGCAATGACATAATGAAAGCGCTTTGATTACAAACCTACTGGAAAACACCAAGCAAAATCTTGAATCTCAAAAAAGAGAAGAATGGCGTCTGTGCGTATGCGGCTGGCGTCGTGAGTGTGTGTGTGTGTGTGTGTGATGTGTGTGTGTGTGTGGTGTGTGCAGTGTTGGTGTGGTGTGTATCAGCTGTAGTGTTCGAATATGCGATGTTCTGTTTGTGTGTCGTGTGTGTGGCCGTGCTGTGTGATGTGGTGGTGTGTATAAGGTTGAGAAGGAGGAGTGGGTGCTGTGTTAACTACATGAGGAATGGCGCAAGTAAGGCTGACACTGATAAAGGAGCAATAAACTGCCATGAATCCCGGATAATCATAAGTTGTGTCCTTTATTTAGCGGCTCCCAAGGATATTTTCCATTGAATCTGACCAATTCTGATGTTTCAACAAGCTTCAAGATTTCCTGACATGAGGGTACAGAGAGCAACAATCTGATGTTTCAGCTTCAAGTTTTCCGAATGAGGTGTTACAGAGAGCAACATTCCGATGTTTCAGCTTCAAGTTTTTTGGTATTAAGAGAGTGCAACAATCTGATGTTTCAGCTTCAATTTTTTCTGAATGAGGTGTTACAGAAGCAACACTGCTCTTTTTAACTTCCAGTCTTCCAAAGAATATACATTTTTAAAAAGGAGTTAGTACAGAGTTAGAGAGCAACATCTAATTTTTTTTTTTTAAGTATTCTAAAGGAAATTTTGCATAAAGCAGAAACGGGTGCCCTAAGTATCAAGTTTTTTAAAGACATTTTATGAGAGAAATACAAATCATTAAATTTTTAGCTTAACATTTTCTAAAGGAGATATAACATAAGCAACACTGGTACTTTTAGTTTCAAGTTTTCTGAAAGACTTTTTTATGTAGAGAAAAAACAGATAACTTCATTTTTAGTTTAAAAAAATTCTTAAGGAGAAATTGACATAAAGCAACACGGTACTTTTAATTTCAAATTTTCTAGAGATGTTACAGAAGTCACACTGGTATTATAGTTTCAACTTTTCAGAAAGACATGTTGGGAAGAGCAGTTTTTTGTGTGAAGCTTCTTAAGGAGATTTTACAGAAAACAACTCAGACACGTTTATCATAAAATTTGTCTGAAGGTGATATTACAGACAGCAACACTGATTATTTCACCTTCCAGTTTTTTAAAGGAGATATTACAGAAAGTAACACTGATTATTTATATCTTTCAGTTTCTTAAAGGTGATATTACAGAGAGTAACACTGATTATTTATACCTTTCAGTTTCTTAAAGGAGATATTACAGACAGTAACACCGATTATTTCACCTTCCAGTTTCTTAAAGGAGATATTACAGAAAGTAACACCGATTGTTTTACCTTTCAGTTTCTTAAAGGTGATGTTACAGACAGTAACACTGATTGTTTTACCTTTCAGTTTCTTAAAGGGGATAATGGTTCCAGAGAGCAAACAACCCAGAGCCATATCAGGCACACCCCACCTGGCAGACACAGCTGTCCATATAACGATGATGATGATGATGATGATGATGATGATGATGATATCGGCTGGTGAGGGCCGGGCTGTCTAGACAAAAAGCGTGCAACACCCAGACATTTTCCCTGGAAAACGACCTGAAGTTTCCAATAATAACATGCGTATTAAAAAGTCATAGCATGAGCATGTGGGAGCGGTAACATAGGGATAGCAGATGAACAGTAATATACAGTACCGCTGAATCATAATGATGAACCTGTATACACATTGTGACACTGCAAAATAAAAAATATCACCAACAAAACAATTATTTATAGAAAATAATCTGGTTGGGAACATAATGATGAACGCAAAGTAAAGCCAACAAACTTTTAATTCTAGAAAACGAAATATTCAAAGATTTACAATCAAATGAGGCTTTATTTTCAGTGTGTGTGTGTGTGTGTGTGTGTGTGTGTGGTGTGTGTGTGTGTGTGTAAAAGGGAGGTGACTGAACGTGGCTGGCTGTGAAAGAATCAGCAAAGTACAGATAGTATGGGCAAGTCGGGGGGTGATTGTCTCCCTTGAAATTGCAGCCTGAAATGATCTTTCCAGGGTGAATGCTTTCATTTGCATATGTACCGCAATGCAACTGCTTGGGGCCCCAGGTTTTGTATGTTTGCATGAGAGAGAGAGAAAGAGAAACAGACATAAAGCAGAAAGACAGACAGACAAAAAGACAGAGACACACAGAGAGAAAATGGCAATGACAAATTCAATTCTATTATTATTTCGAGGATAATGAATAAGCACCTATGTGCTTTTTTACATCCAGTCCCCGCCTTGGATACATTGTAATGATAATAAAATAAAATAATCACAGTACCAATACACTCACACAGTAAAAAGAAGAAATCCCCCACACATACAAAAACACAAAATCCACCAAAAAGGAGAGAAAAAAAGCAACAAACAAATAAAAAAATTTAAAGCAAAATAAACAAAACCAAAAACACAAAAGCAACCAAAAAATAGAAAAAGAAACCAAGAGCAGATAAGCGCAGCAACAAGGGGAGAGGGGACAACAAAAAATCCCCCCCCCCCCCCCCCCCCCCCCCCCACAAAAAAACCGCCATAATGTAAAGGGAAAAAACCATGTAAATAGTATCATTTTGGCTAACAGAAAGATAACGTCAACAAATTCATTGTACTTTGTTATAGGAATAGCAACAGCAATAGTAAACTACACAAAAACAAATATTATATAAGCAGACTTAGGAGATTAAGCAAAAGCCATTTACACACCCATGCACACGTACACACACACGTGCGCGCGCGCGCACGCAGGCACATCATGCATCAATGCCAAAATTAAATCTTTACGAATATCTTATTATATTGTATAGAAAAGATCTACACATTGATTAAGCTATACAAATTTGTTACACTCAAAACAAGATATTGGAATTAAACATTCACTAAATTTTTAAAAATACAGTAACTTACGCAATAAAACTGAAATATTAAATCTGAATAAAGCATTCAACAGCATACAAACTGTAAACACGGCAACTAAATCAATAAGCAAAAGCATAAAAGGAGAGAGAGGGGGGAGGGAGAGAACGAGAGAGAGAGAGAGAGAATACACAGTACATTTTCAATCCATATGATATTGCATACATTTTCACGCAAAAGATCTTGCGCACACGTTAAATCCTGTTCCGCTTTTCGTAAGAGTAGGCCATTGTGTGCCGATGGGAACAGATGACAAAATTTACAAAACCGCATACACACGGGTACTGGATGTAAAAAAGCACATAAGTGCTTATTCCATTATCTTCGATATAAAAGAATAAAAGAAAAAGAAAAAAAAGAAAGAAAAATTCACCAACACCATCATCATTAGCACCGCTGTCATTTAACATTGTACATGTTACAATATCCTAGAGTTAAGATAGATATATTAAGAAGTAAGATAGTGGAAATTATTTGTAGAAATCAGTTCAGTAACACAATAACGAGATACGAGTACAACATTTACACCCATACAGAGAGGGGAGGGGGGGAGAGAGAGAGAGAGAGAGAGAGAGAGAGAGGAGAGAGAGGGGAGAGAGAGAGAGTGGAAGAGAGGGGAGAGAGAGAGAGAGGAAGGATAATGTGGTATAAGGTAAGGGAGGATATCTGTTTCCAACAGATCAAGTGTGGTTTGCTATTTTTGATGCATCAAATGGATGAAAAAACTGACTTTTGAAGATTGTTAATGATTGGTGTTGTCTAAATGACTCAGGAAGGGCGTTTCACAGCACAGGGCCTGAGTAAAGTAAGCTAGATTTGAGAGACAGACAGACAGACAGGCAGAGACAGAGACAGAGATACAGAGAGATCGACAGACAGAGAGAGAGAGGTATGTGTTTTTGTACAATCGGTAAGCTAATGCTAAGTTCTCCCCCATATTCTTAATGTCTATAAGTCATTACACATACATTACTATGGACAAACATTTTTTTTATGGAGTTTGCTTTCAAAAGCTAAGCAATAGATAAATAATAAGTTAGATTTCTAAATAAAGAGCTAGATGAATTATTAGGAAAAGTGACAAAATAGATAGATGAAATACCGAATGAATGAAAGATTAATTAGAAAAATATAATCACGAAATGGATAAATGAACAGAAAAATAAATTAATGAATAAATAGACGAACCAATGAACAGACAAATAAAGCCAAAGTAAACAAAAAGCCAGGGAAAAGGGAGGAGAGAGAGAGAGAGAGTGAGAGAGAGAAGAGGGGGAGAGGAAGGGAGAAGAGAGAGACAGAGACAGAGACAGACAGAGTGACAAAGCAGACAGAGAGAGACAGAAAGAGGCAAAGACAGGGAGAGCATCAATCTGCAATGCATCAATTAAAAACGAAAATGATACCCCCCTCCCCCACCACCACCACCACTACCACAACCACCCCTCCTCCAAGAAATAAACTAAAAACCAAACCCAAGCACCCATCTAAAAACAAACACAAAACAAAAAACCCACCCAACCACCCCCCCCCAAAAAAAAAAAAAACTCCACAAAAGGAAGCACCACCTGCACTAAACAAAAGAGCCAAAAGCCAAACAAAAAGCCACCTCAACAAACAGCTTCCTAATCCACCAAGCAAAGAAAGAGAAGAGCAATTCACCAATCTGTCTAAAACACGCAAAGAATGAAACACAGAAACCGGTATACTTGTATAAACATACACTACAAATGAGAAATTAATAATAATAATAATAATATATGGAATTTATATAGCGCTGAATCTTGTAAAAAACAAACAAATTAAAGCGCACAATGCAACTATATATATATATATATATATATATATATATATATAATTTTTTATTATATATATATATAATATAAAATTACCATCGCCCGAGAGCAACCCCCTTTAACAAACTGTGTACAGGCATACGCCCCTACATCAACTGCAACAGATGAAGCCCTATATATATTCTACAGAATTAAATAATGTTTATATAAAGCATTTAATATATAATAAAATTTTATATATTTATATTATATATATAATATTTATATATTTATTTATACCAGAAGAAGGGCAATAGTGTCTATACAGCACAAAACCCTTTTACAAGAATACAAAATTGATCAGGGTTTTCCCCCTTGCCAGCTGCTTGAACTCAACAAACCCAAACACAATGCTTTGGATTTTCCTTGTGAGCGAAACCCCAACACCCCAGGCCATGTTTAGGGCTGCCACTCCCACAGGCTGCCATTGTTTGGCGTCATACAATGCCTCTAGCTTGCTGTCTAACGCCACACCCCCTCTGCTTTATCATTAACATTGTTCAACACTGTCAAGTACCGGCAAGTCGAGAAAAGACAGTGTGGGAGTTTTAGTACCGAGTTTACTGTTCCCTCACAAAAAGTACACAAAACTGAACAAAAGGTAAACATGCCATAAAAAATAAAAGCAAACAAGGAAAAAAATGAATTTCGAAGAGTGATTTATTTGGTGTGAATAACATACCAGTTTAAGGTTTTTGCCTTATAAATATACAACAAATTTATTTTTTAAATATATTAATATTATATTAAAAATATAATAAATATCTAAACATATATAAATAAACAAATAAAATATATAAAATATTTAATGAAAAAAATACAATTTTAAAGTAAACGGTTATTTGGCATAGAATTTTACTTTTGTCTGAAAACTTAAACCCATCCCCCTCCCCAAAAAAAAATTTCCAGAAAATAATATAAAAAAATATAATAAACATTATAAACAATTAAAAACGTCCCCTTGAATAAAAAATAAGAATATTAGGATGAAAGTAACATTTTGTTTTAATGAAACATTCTTTTTTTTGTGATTGTAAAACAATTTGACCCCCGAAACAATTGGGGGCCTGTCTTTTATAAAACAAACCTTAAAACAGCTAACACTACCAATTAAAAAATAATATCTAGAAGAAAATAAAAATATTAATATAAACATTTATTTTCATTTTAACAAAATGTATGGGAAGTGTTTTTTTCTTTCAGTGCAATAACCATGACATCTTTTGAAAGATTAGTTGAAACAAATCCAACAAAATGTTTTAATGGATTTTTTTACAGACTGAACAATTTGAAGATAACATTTGGCTCTGGTAATACACTGTCTTTTTCTTTGTTGGGAATTTTTAAGCAAAATGATACTGCCAAAACTACAACAACATTATCTTTTTTAATTTAAAACAAATAACAAATTAAACAAAAGCAAACGGAAGCTGCGCGCGCACTTTTATATGATATCAGCAGCAGCCAAAAAGGTGATAAATGTAAATTTTTTGTTCTTTTAAAAAGTTGGGTGATCCATTTTGCGGTGTGACTTTTGACACCGCTCCCCTGCCATTGTTGAACTACTTCAGATTCCACAAACAGCTGCATTGTGTTTTGCTGTCGAATTCTATTTTCATTTCATGTCAAACTGCATGAGGCTTTGGCACTGGTTCTTCAAATGTGCATGTGTTCTTGTAAGGTGTTTTTTTCTCATGTGACCGATAAATTACCGACGCTACTGGTACTGGTCGTGTTGGCCAAGATTTTTTTGATGATGTGTCTTACTATTTTTGACTGTTCTTTTTATCATTTTACAGTGCTTACCAGGTATGCCCCCCTGCCATAATCATGATTTAACTTGGGGGGGTTTTGGGTTTATTACTGAATCACATTTCTGAATGTTGGGTAGTTGGGTCGATTACTGCCGGTGATGCCACTGACGTCATTGCTTCCCTTGTTCCCACCACTGTGAAGGAAAGCACAGTGTTGCGGCATTTGGGCATTGCTTTTGCTGGCTGCTCGGGTCTGATGCCTTTGGGTGCGTGCAGTTGTGCGTTTTCTGGGCTGTTTCTGCCTGTTCTGCGCTTTGCGTTGCTTCTGTTTTGTTCTGCTGTGCTGCGTTGTAGCTGCCCTGTTTGGGGCGCTGCTGTTGCTGCTGCTGCTCTTGGGCTTGGAAACTAAATGCTTGTGAGTTGCATCTTTTGCTGGGTTGTTCTGTCTGATCCCCCTTTTTGGGCCAATTTTTCATCATTTGCAAATTCTTCTTCTTCTGTACGTCTCAGCTCAGCGTCTTTCCCTTTCTGATGGGCATCAGTGTGACAGACCCATTACAGTCATCATCCCCAAGCTTTATCCTTCCAAAAACTTCTCCTATGTTTCACTTTACATCATCTAAATGGGCCCTGTGCACTTCTGATCCTTGAGTCCCAATGAGAAAAGGAAAGGTGTCTGCCTTGTTCTGCAGGGATCCTTTTGGCCATTGGTTTCTTCTCCTCGTCATTGACAGGCCGTGAAATTGAAGCGTACAGAACCGAGTTTTGGGAGCGAGAGGCAGTTCTGATCTGAACCTCCTCCCAAAGGAAAGTGACAAATGAGTACCGTCATAGTTGCTTTTGACTATGGGGAGAATCACTGTCTCACTTTCGTCACTTTTCCTTTTCCCCATTGTTAGTTTAACGAATTTTAACTATTTTTAATTTAAAACCCCATTTCTTTCCCTTTTATTTTTTTAATTATTGTAATTTCCTTTTCCCAGATCTATTTTAAGGGGTTGCCATTTCCCCCATCGGCCCATATGTTCCTGTTTGGTTTGACCAAAGGTATCGGTTTTCTCGTTTTCAAAATTGTTTATATTTTTTCTTTCCCCCAATTTTTGTTATTAGAAATTCCCTATTTTAAAATTTAAATTAAAGGTTCTACTTTCTTCTGTCGTTTTGGGGGGTTTTTTGGTTGTGGTTGAGATTGTATAAAAATGTTTTTTACTTTGGGATTTGTCATCGCCCCCAACCTTCTTTTCCTTTTCCTTCTCCTTTCCCCCCCCTTCTCCTCTTCTCTTCTTCCTTCCCTTCCTCCTCTTCCTCCCCCTTCTTTTTCTCCTCCTTTCCTCTCTTCCTTCTCCTTCCCCCGTCTTACCCGTCCTCTCCTCCCCCCCCCCTCCTTCCTTCCTTCCCCCTTTCCCCCCTCCCCCCATTCTCCCCTTCCCCTCTCCCTCCCCCCCTTTCCTTCCTTCCTCTCCTCCTCCCGCCCCGCCTACTGACTCCGCTTCCTTTCCCACCTTCCTCCTCCTCCCCCCCCCCCATTCTCCTCCGCTCCCCCCACAAAACCCCTTTCCTCCTCACCCCCTCCCCTCCCTCCCTTCTTCTCCTTGTTCCCTTCTTCCTCCTTCTCCACTCCTCCTTCTCCCCCTTCTCTCTCTCTCTCCTCCCCCCCTCTCCCTCCCTCCCTCCACCCCCTTTATTCCTTCCTTCTCCTCCTTCCTTCCTCCCTACCCCCTTCCTCCTTCCTTTCTTCCTTCTCTTCCCCTTCCTTCTCCCTCCCCCCTTCCTCCCTCCCTTCCTTCCTTCTCCTTCCCCTCCCTCCCTTCCTTCCTCCCTCCCCCCTTCTCCCTCCCTTCCTCCTCCTCCTCCTCCTCCCTTCCTCCCTTCCTCCCTCCCCTTCTCCCTCCCTTTCTCCTCCTTTCCCTTTATCCTCCCTTCCATCTCCTCTCCCTCATCCCTCCCTCCCCCCTCCTCTCCTCTCCTCCTCCTCCCTTCTCCCTCCCTCCCTTCCTCTCCCTTCCTCCCTCCCTCCCTCCCTCCTCCCTCCCTCCCCTCCTCCTCCTCCTCCCTCCCTTCCCCTCCCTCCTCCCTCCCTCCCTCCCTCCCTCCCTTCTCCCTCCTCCCCTCCCCCTCCTCCCTCCCCTCTTCTCCCCCCCTTTCCTCCCTCCTCCCTCCTTCCCTCCCCCCCTCCCTTCCCTCCCCTCCCCCTCCCTTCCTCCTCCCCCTCCCTCCCCTCCCTCCCTCCCTCCCTCCTTCCCCTCCCTCCCTCCCCAGCACCCCCCCTCCTTGCCCACCAGCCACAGACAGCTGCTGCTGCAGGGGAGGCAGTGAAGCCCTCACCTGCACTGCAGGCGGCGGGGGGGCGGGTGTGGGGGGGCTGGGGGGCTGGGGCCTGGCCTCAGCTGGCCCTCTGACCGCTGGCTAGCTTTGACCCCAGGGTGCCGGGGGGCAGGAGAAGGGCCGCTGCCCGCAGTGTGCCCGCCGCTCCTGTGGTCCTGTCAGTCAGGGACAGTCCGTCAGCACTGCATGCTGGGCACGTCTGCTTCACTGACCAGGCGGCCAATGGGCAGGGGGGGGGGGGGGGGGGAAGAGGGGAAGGGGGGTAGTGCTTGTATTGCTGGTAGTGTGTAGATAATGATACTGTGTGTGCTGGTAAAAGGTAAAGGTGTTCCATAACCTATAAGGTCGTAGGGGAGCGAGGCGTCAAAGACCTCACTTCTCTAGGGGCCAGTTGGAGAGTGTGTGTGGATATGGACAGTGATATCAGTGATATGTCTGTTTTCTTTACAGCATTATACAGTGATACTGTCGTCAGTTGTTCATTAGGATATGGACAGTGATATTTCTTCTTAAAAAATAATGCATATCGATGCTGTCAGTTGCTTATTAGGATATGAACAGTTATGTGGCTGTTTTTCTGTATATCATTACACGGTTGTACTGTTAACAGCAAGAAGAAAAAGAAGAAGAAGAAGAAAGAAGAAGAAGAAGAAGAAGAAGAAGAAGATGGAGGAGGGGGTAGGGGATGAGGAGGAGGGGGAGGGGGAGTCGTAAATCATCCTCCTCCTCCTCCTCCTTGTCCTCCTCCGCACCTCTAAACAAAACAGAGCATGTCGTCAATAGGCTACAGCACTAGACAGTCACCAAGCACTACACCCTGTGTGGAAAACTCGCCACCACAGTCACCAAGACTGTCACCACGTTGACACAAGAACAACCGCTCCAAGCAGGACACAGAAGCTGCCTCAGCATCGCCACCAACATCGCTGCAGCCATAACCACTCAAAGCAACCATCCAGCAAAATATACAGCATCAGCGTCAGTAGCAGCAACCCAGCAACAGCATTAACAGCAGCAACAGCAGCAACAGCAGCAACAGCAGCAACCCATCAACAGCAGCAACAGCAGCAACCCAGCAACAGCAGCAACAGCAGCAACAGCAGCAACAGCAGCAACATCAGCAACAGCAGCAACAGCAGCAACAACAGCAACATCAGCAACAGCAGCAACAGCAGCAACAGTGGCAGAAACTGCAATACCATCACTATCACCACCATCATCACTATCACCCCCACCACCACTATCACCCTATCACCACCACCATCATCACTATCACCACCGTCATCACTATCACCACCATCATCATTATCACCATCACCTCCGCCATCACCACTATCACCACCACCATCTTCACTATCACCACCATCACCACCACCATCACCCCCACCACCACCACTACACCACCACCACCACTACTACACCATCACCTCACCACCACTACACCACCATCACCACCACCATTTACTACCACCACCACCACCAACCCCCCCCACTACCACCACCACCCCCACCAAGCAGCAGCAGAAAACAACAACAACAACGGGACATGCCACACACGCACCGACAAAACCCCCCCCCCCCCTACCTGTGAGCTGACAAGGGATTTCTGAAGCGTGTGGAGCACCCTGCCCTGATGCCTTGTCCGCCTGGGGCTGACCAGTGGCTGCTGCGTAGAGAGGTCAGTGAACACAGGGTCACTTCTGCATAACGGCAGTCCTATGCTAGCTGAGGGATGCTTGGAAATGGCGGAATGAATGAGGGGACAAATCAGTCCATTAATTCGAGGATGTAATTGATCAATTCTTCAACCCGTTGTGCTGCATCTATTCAAAAACCGGTAAAGAGGCATTATGAAAAAAACACAAAAACATTTTAAAGAAAACTAATCGCAGTTTGAGTTGAACACCCATGTTTTTTGTTTTGCTAGGCTTCTTTGGAAAAAGTGTTTTCAGGAAAGAAGGCAGAGAGAGAGACAGAGAGACAGAGAGAGAGACAGAGAGACAGAGAGACAGAGAGACGAGGGGACAGAGAGAGAAGAGACTTTTCGCTTAAGCTGAAAGAAACTTATCACCGAGTTTAACAAAACACTTTTTCATAAACAGACAGAAGGTAGTCTTGTGGAAGAAAGATACTCTGTGTGTTTAAGGTGGAAAAGCAAGACATTTTTTCTCCCCAATAATTATCCTCTTCTCTTAAAATCACAAGCAGCAAACCCTAATAACCATGCCTACAGTTTGTAATAGGGTTTTTTTTCACAACGCCATGGCCCAGGTCAAAGCCTGTGCCTGGTGTGGATGTTGGCTAGATGGCAGGCCTGCACTAAAGGGTTTGTGCTGCTGTGTTGTGAGGGTGTGTGGAGCTTGTCCTCAGCCAGGAAGAAGCCTTTGGCACACCAGCCTGTCCTCTCCAGTAGAGGACAACAGCCGCTGAAGGCACAGTCTGCCTGTGTGTGTTGTGGGGGGGGGGGTGGGGGTGCGGGGATGGAAAACGCCTACATGCACGCTCCCGCCTCGACCGGCAGTGTGCTGCACTGTCCCACTCTGATTCCAAGGTAAGAGGAGGGAGCAGAGGTGCGCATTCTGGGTGATCTGCAAGATGTTAAGCTGGGGAACGTTTAACGATAACTACTGCAACAATAGCATTGATGACGCAAACAACACCAACACCAACACCACCACCAACACCACCAACCTCAACGTCTCAAGCACACACTCATGAGCTACCTAGTCCCGGAGTCAGTGCCTCTCCTTCAGCAGACGGGGACACCGGGGATGAGTTACCTTCTGTGCAGGCAACCGCACACTGGGGGCTGTAAAGGTGAAGGCCGCGTGCCGTCAGGTCTTTGTAAACGTGTCGTGGACAGTGCGTGGGGAGGACGTCTGTGGCCCTTTCCTTTGGGTCTTCCCTGCTGTGATGGGGGGTCGCTGTGCCCCCGCCTTTGCTTCTCTCTGCCGGTGTCTGCCTGTCCTCTGTGTGTCTGCAGTGTCTGGTGGGCGGCTCTCTGCTAGCTCTGCCGCTGGCAGAGGAGGGGTGGGGGTTTGTTGTCCACGCCCCTGTCTTCTCTTGGCTGTGAGCTTCCTGTTGCCAGGCCTCTGCCCGGCCTTGCCTCTGGAGTCACACCGCTTTCCTCTGTCTGCTGCTGTCTGCGCTCCAGTTGCCGCACCTGGGTCTGTGCCTGTGCCATCTGTGCTGCTGTGTTCTCTGTTGTCTGTGTCTCTGCCATCTGTGCTGCTGTGTTCTCTGTTGTCTGTGTCTCTGCCATCTGTGCTGCTGTGTTCTCTGGTGTCTGCACTCTCTTGTGGTCAGCGCTGAGACAGGTCTGTGTCGGTTTCTCTTCTGTCCTGATGTTGCCGTTGTCTGTCTGGACGTCTGCGTGCTCCTGTCTGATAACTGCCTGGACTTCTTTCACTTCCTGTCTGATAACTGCCTGGACTTCTTTCACTTCCTGTCTGATAACTGCCTGGACTTCTTTTTCTTCCTGTGTCACTTCTGTTTGGACTGCTTTCACTTCCTGTGTCACTTCTGTTTGGACTGCTTTCACTTCCTGTCTCACTTCTGTTTGGACTTCTTTCACTTCCTGTGTCACTTCTGTTTGGAGTTCTTTCACTCCCTGTCTCACGTCTGTGTTTGGGCTGTGTGTTGTCAGTTTTGGAGGCTGTCTGTTCTGCTGCTCTGTGCCTTGGTGGGGGTGACCCTGCCCATGCTGCTCTCTGTGCACAGCTGTAATTCTCGGTCTCCTGGCTGCAGCAGGGGTGTTCCATGCTGGCAGTGTGGGGTGGCCAGTCGTGTTCCTGAGCTGACAGACCCCTGAGATAATCCGCAATACGTTGACGTGATCCTGCATTGTGTGGATTGGAGCAGGATGTGGACAACGTTCATTTCAGAGTTCACAGTCATGGTCTGTTGGAGACATGCTGGAAGTTGATTCCTGTCTTGAGCTGCGTGAGAAGCTTCAGCTGCCCAGGCTGCAGGTCTCTGTTTGGGCTTTGTCCTCATCAGGTTGTGCCTCTCGAGACGGGAATTTCCCTCACACACCTGTCCAGCAAAGTCGCCGACAACTGCAGGGTATGGTCATGCTGACGAAAGTCAAAATGACAATGGTTTTGTCAACTTTTAGCACGGGGAAATCCTCCCGCATCTGATTTTTGGGGGCATCACAAAACAGTTTCAGGATCGGACTGTAAGCATGAAATCTGATCTTTGCAAGTTGATACTAAAGTCGGAAAAGAAGACTTCAGGACACTTGTTAAAAGTATTTCTATTGAATTTCCATCAGATTTAAAACCAGCTACCCAGGATCTTCAATGCGATGTCTTTTGTTTTTCTGTCTGTTGCTGAAAGTCAAGGTCCCGCTTTCAAAAAACGCCCCCACTGTCAAGTGTCTGCTGAACCAAGTTTGCTCAGTCTTCTCCATATCTGGCTGTCGTCTGTCAGTGGGATGGAGGATTTAGACAGATTCCCAATAAATCAAAGGTCCCTTTTGCCTTTCTTTACAGCACCATATCCCAGTTATGTCCAGTATCCCTGGTTTTCATGGTAAGCGATTGCAGCTTGGGATGTTGTTGTCATCCTCTTTAGAAATCGTCTTTCCGAAGAGGCACAGACAGTTCGTTGCGCTTAATGTGTGCATCAGCGGCAGCAGTCATTGAGTCAGCCGATGACAGATCAGTCCAGGTTTTGCTGCACGGGCAAGGCATCTGTCTGTGGGCGGCGTGGAGTTGTTGGCAACAAACCCTGAAAGGTTACGGGCAGTGTGGACCAGTGTCTGCAGGATAATATTTTCCCCACCATCCCCCTGATTTAGCTTGGATGTCACAACTATTTACCCGTGTCACAGACACACACGACGCAAATAACGGTCCGTATTGTGTCCAGGAAGCGTTTCACCCTGTTTTCACGTGTCAACGTGGATGACGTCGACCCACGTCGATAGTGACGTGTCGTCATTGACGTGACCTGGGAAACTAGACATCAGTAAACGACATCCACCCGCTGGGGGAATTGATTTCTTTGTACGCTGACTGAATGTAAAACTCTGCAGACAACAGCAACCTGGACACAGAAGGAATGTTAACCAGTGTGTAATCCACCGCAGTATGTTCATCAGATCAAGAAAGTCACTGAGGGGAAGAGGACAGACAGACACACACACCCGCACACCCCACAGAAACACACACACACGAAACACACACACACACACACACACACACACACACCACACACACACACACACACACACACACACAACACACAGGGTGAGAGAAAGAGACGGAGAGATAACAGAGGACAGACAGAGGACAGAACAGGACAGACAGAACACAGAGAGATACAGAGAGACGCATGCACTCACATTAAAGCAAGGGCAGAGAGAGACAGAGACAGAAACAGAGTGACAAAATTTAGACAGACAGACAGACAATACAGTGAGAGGAGAAAGAGAGAGAAGAGAGAGAGAGAGAGAGAGAGGGGAGAGAGAGGGGATGAGGGAGAGAGAGAGAGAGAGAGAGAGAGAGAAAATGACAAATGACAAATGACAAATGATAAATTCTTTATTTCGAGGATAATGAATAAGCACCATGTGCTTTTTTACATCCAGTCCCGCCCTTAAGGATATATATGATAATAAAATAAAATAAAGCCCATAGCAATACACTTACACAGCTTACGGAAAAATAACTACACAAATCCCCACAAAAATCACCGAAGAGAGAGAGAGAAAAAAAGCAACAAGTAAGAAAGAAAGCAGAACAGAAAACACAGAAACAACCAAAAAAATAGCAAGACCCAAGAGCAAAACAAAAACGGCAACAACAAGGGGAGAGGGACCAACCGAATAGTCCCCCCTCAAAAAAGCATCAACAACCCCAAACCCAAACCAAAACAGAACCAAAAAAAGCAAAGCCTCTATAAAATAAAGGAGAACAAACCACGTAAATAGCTTCATTTTGGCTAACAGAAAGAAACGTCAATTGTAGAAGCAATTTGCATCCCCATGCACACGTACACACACAACACACACACACACCACACTCGCACGCACGCACGCACGCGCACACACACACACACACACACACACACATACCACACACGCGCGCGCGCGCGCGCGCGCACTCACACCATGCATCAATGTCAACATAAAATCTTTATGAATATCATGCATAGTCATAGAGAAGGACATCTGCATTTTGGAATTAGCTATACATAATTGGTACGATCTAAACAAGATATCAAAATAAAACATTCACTGAATCTCAAATACAGTCAATTTAGGGAGTAGAACTGAAATATTAAATCTGAATAAAGCATTCAACGGGATACTAATTGTAAGTACGACGATTAAATCTATCAGCAAAAATAAAGGAGAGAGAGAGAGAGAGAGAGAGAGAGGAGAGAGAGAGAGGGAAGAGAGAGAGAGAGGAGAGAGTGAAGAGAGAAGAGAGAGAGAGAGAGAGAGAGAGAGAGCACAGTGCATTTTAAATCCATATGATATTGAATATAGTTTTCAATTCATCAACACTATCACCATTAGAAATCACTGTGATTTAACATTGTACATGTTAGATCGTCCTAGAGTCATTATAAAGAAGTAGGATAGTGGAAAAATCATTTTAGAAGTCATTTTTCAATAAACACAATAGCATATACAAATAAAACACTCACACTTAAACACAGAGAGAGAGAGAGAGGGGGGGGGGGTGGGGGGGGGGGTAAAGGATAATTTGGTATAATGCAAGGGAGGATATATTTACTTTGTTTCCAACAGATCAATTGTGGATTTTTATTTTTGATGCGTCAAGTGGATGAAAAAAATGACTTTTGAAGATTGTTAATGGTTGGTGTTGTCTAAATGAGTCAGGAAGGGAGTTCCACAGCACAGGGCCTGAGTAAAGTAAGCTAGATTTGAACAAATCTATTCTTGGGATTGGGACACATGGCTTTTCAGTATTTCTGGAATGATTCATTGGGAACTTGTCTTTTAAAGTTTTCCAGGAGCAGACATAGGGAGTGATCATGATCTTGTGATGATGACTTTCCGACTACGTCTAAAGAAAATCCACAAGCGGAACAACATCAGGATCAAATTTGACCTCGAGAAGCTGAAGGACCCAGAGGTAGTAGAATTTTTTCAAGCAAGGATAGGTGGAAAGTTTGCAGCACTCACTGTGATAGACTCAGACATAGATACACTGACGAATAGTTTCAATACAGCAGTGACTGAAACAGCAAGCGAGCTTCTTGGCAAACACCGACCAGTCAAAAAACCATGGGTCACACCTAACATCCTACAAACTATGCCCAAGCGTAGAGAGTTGAAGAAAAAGAAAATGAAACAAAAGAAAGAGCAGAACAATATAGGGCAGTCAACAAAAGAATCAGGAAGTCCATGACGGAGGCAAAAGAGAAATGGATCGGTGAACAGTGCCAAGACATTGAAGAGAACATCAAGAAAAACAATAGCAAGAAAGCATATCAGCTGGTGAAAGACCTGACTAGCACAAAACAGGGAAAAGGTTTAACAATCAGACAAAAATGGGAAGTGTCTCACTGACGACCAGGATATTCTGAACAGATGGACAGAATACTGCTCCGACCTGTATAACTATAGAACCGCAGGAGATCCAGAAGTCCTTAATGTACCCGCAAGCAAAGACACAGACAGTCACCCTATCCTCCGAGAAGAAGTGGAAACAGAAGTCAGATCGCTGAAAAAGGGAAAGTCAGCAGGGGCTGACAACATTCCAGCTGAGTTGGTTCAAGCTGGAGGGGAAGCCATGATCAGCGCCCTACTAAGAATCTGCAACAAGATCTGGCAGACAGGAAAATGGCCAACACCATGGACACAGTCACTCATAATCACCCTCCCCAAGAAAGGAAATCTACAACAATGCCATAATTACCGCACAATCAGCCTCATATGCCACCCAAGCAAGGTCATGCTGCAGATAATATTGAATAGACTGAAGCCATTATGTGTGTGTGTGTGTGTGTGTGTGTTTGTGTGTGTGTGTGTGTGTGTGTGTGTTTGTGTGTGTGTGTGTGTGTGTGTGTGTGCTAGTGTGTGTTGTGTGTGTGTGTGTGTGTGTGTGCATTGAGAGAAAGGGAGAGGTACGTGCATCTTCCAGGGTATGCATGCTTTGTGTGGGGTGTGCAGGGGCGTGTTTGTGTCTGTGTATGTTTGCGCTCTCTCTTCCTCTCTTCTCTCTCTCTCTCTCTTTCTCTCTCTCTCTCTCTCTCTCTCCCTCTGGAGTGGGTTGTGTTTGACGTGGCTCTTCAGTATTACCTAATTTGATGGTGATCAAAGTCATCAACAGTTGTGAAATTTTGTGAACTGGTGTGTGAAGCCCCTTTGAGTGCGACTGTGAAGTTAGAGTGTGGTAGAGACTTTCAAAAGGTGCGTAATCAATTAATTAATAATTAGTAAACTTAAAGAAGAACATTTGAACTTCAAAACTATAAACAGTAATCACAGCTTTTCCCTTGTCCACACCTATGTGTACCATCTGTGCACGTGCAAGTTGAGCCTACACACGTGGGGTTTTGTTGTTGTTTATCAAAGGGCATGAACTGTTAAAATCTGGTCGAACACAGGCACCACACAAAACTGAATTCTTTGACCACTATTTTTATATCAAGAAAATCAATAACAATTTGAAAAGTATGTTGTAAAAGATGAATTGAAATGGTGAAAACTATGAATTGAAGCAGCAATCCCACGAGACAATGTCTGTGATTGAAAGAGTGGATGTGAAAATGGTGATTCTCTTCAATTATGGAACACCCACCATCTGTCAAAGAAAATAAACTTCAGGCAACTTTGGATTCGATTCAAAAACGTTTCTCTTGCCCTGAAAAAGAGCTAACAGCATGGCGAAACAGCTTAATTTACAGATACTCTGCTGTCACAGAAGAACTTGTCAGAATTGAATTCACTGATTTCGATGATGATGACAATGTTATTTCTCTTCCCAACTGGATCAGCTACCCCTTTCCCACAGGTCTCTGCAAATCAGTCATTAGAATTTACGTGGAGGACTCTAAAAGAATAACCCTGTCTCTATACTTTAAAAAGGAAGGCACAGGCACCTTACTCTGTCAAGGTAATGATTGCAGGCAGTGGGACAAAAAAGAATGTGAACTTCTCCGCGATCTTGTGTCTGATTTTTGTCTGAATGACAACATTGACAGTCTGCAAAATCAGCTGATAGCTCATCCTATTTCTTTCCTCGAAGATGTTTATCATTCTATCCAGCTTTCTCCTCCTGTACGTATGACTTCTACAGCCCGTATCCTACTACCCCTATATCCTCTCTCCTTAGCAGTTTCAGTGATGAGACTGACACTGAACTCAAAGCAGCTGTCCCGTTGAAAATTTTTGATGGTATTTCGAAAGAGAATGCAGTCAGAGGATTTCAAGAAACACTGCAGTCAACTCCAACAAAAGAGGAGGGTGACTCCTCAGTAGGCCTGGCTTCTAACCTTCATCATGCGATGTCTGGAACCATTAAGTCACACAAGCAAACACACAGCAAACGAAGTAGAAGGCGCACAATGTGTCCTAAAAGACTTTTTGACCACTCTATGGACCTAAAACTGAAACTCCTTGAAGAAAGTCACGAGCTTGTGACAGTGCAACTTGGTGACCTTGAAAACAGACTCACCTCTCAACTGTATGATGCACAGGTTTCCATCAAAAATGAAATCAAGCAACATTTGAATAGCAAAATAGAAAGTATGGAACTGAAATTGGAAAACCTTAACAAGTATATTTCTCAACTGGAAACCCAGATCAATACCACAAGCAAAGAAATCATTCTTTTAAAAACACATGTGGGTACACTTCAATCAAAACTAAACTCCTGATGAACAAAGCTCCAGTCATGACAAGCTCAACCCAGTGCGACATGGTGAGGATGAAAGCAGATGAGCAGGCCTTTGAGGCTGCCAGAGCCCCAGATCCTTATTTGCTTCCAGAACTTGAGGAAGACAACACATGCAAGGTTACAACCAGTGCTGACAGTAGTGTTAAAACAGATACTCCAGAACGATTCACTGCAACAGAATGTATAGCTAAAACTCCTGAACCCCATCTCCACATAACATCCCCTGTGTCGATACAAAATCGGTTTGACCCATTATCGAACCCGACACCTGATCTCGAGGGTAAAAACAAAGTGGGTACGGCTATTTCTGACACTCAAAATGCCTCAGAACAAAATCTGCTCAATGAGAAGTCATCCGAGAAAAAAAACCCTGAGCAAATTCTTCAAGAAATTAAAATTCCAGACAATTCCAGCTCTGTCCTTGTAGGAGATTCTGGCATAAGACACATCGATACAAGACGGTTAGGAAGTCAACAGAACCGTGTGTTTAAGCTGTGCATACCTGGTGTGACGCTACAGCACTTGACAAAATGGCTTACAACACTTCCAGCAAAATGCAGACATGTTCAGAAACTGATAGTCCATGTTGGCGTAAATGACTGTCCTGCAGGACTGATATCTACCAAGCAATGGGTGGAGCTGATGGCACTGTTTAAAGAATCTTTCCCTGAAGCAAACATAGCCTTCAGTTCAATTATTCCAGCTTGGGGACGACATCCTCTCAATAATGCAATCTTGCCCTCCAACAAAAATCTGCATACAGCCTGTGCCACAGCCCGGGTAAACCTGATTAATAACCAGGACACTTTCCTGACGCCGAATGGTGCCCCTAGACAGGCACTTTATAAAGACTCTATTCACCCCAGCCAGAAGGGAGTGGCCAGGCTAGCTGTCAACTTCAAGCAGTTCCTCCCTCGGCCAGCTCACTCACATCAACATCCTGAGGAGGCTGGTCCGCCTGGTGGTGTGCTCATGCACGAGCTGCCGGCAGAACATCTCAGTGCAGTTGACGACACGAGACAAGGCAGGACGGTGTCTTTTAACGGACCTCGCCCATCCCGTGGACGTGACACTTGGGCACCTGCAGTACCCGCCGTCTCCTCCATGACGCACTACCCCATGCTGCCTTCCCGGAGGAGGGGTCAGCAGACCAACAGACAGCCACCTCTACATGACGGTCCTGCTCCTGCCCACTGGGTCCCTTCAGAGCCACTGGCTGACTCCAGAAGTCAGCCCTTCCAGTCCTCTTCATCTTCCTCTTCACAGCTTCATAACGGTGAAAATGCAAATGTTCAGCAATCCTCTGATGTTCCCATTCCCCTTCATCCCAGACCATGCCCCTACCCCTTCCAGACCCAATGGAATCCTTTCCCTTCACTTCCCTATCCCCCTTATCCCATTCCTCCCCAGCCCCTTCAGACTGTTGCTGCACCAGTGCCACCACCCAGCACCCAGTGGCCCGACCCCCGTCTGGTGTCCCAACCAGGACAATATGCTTACCAACTCCTCAATATGGCATCCCAAATTCTTTCTCAGTGTAGACCCTCATGAAGAGTTTTTTCTCCCCCTCAATGAAGAATGATCACACTGTAGTGATTTTGTCCCTTTGTTTACATTTATTAAAAGTGTTATCATGAAGTAGAACTCTTGAAGTGCAAATCACTAATGTCAAAAGTTGTGAGTGGCAACAAACATGCTTTAACAAAAACAAACAAACTAGCTAGAAAAAGAAAATCATAATACTATTCTCCCTCCTTCAAGACTGGTTCAATCAGAAAAAAGCTTACAGTTAGATTAATGTGTGTGTGTGTGTGTGTGTGTGTGTGTGTGTGTGTGTTGTGTGTGTGTGTTGTGTGGTAGTGTGTGTGTGTGTGTGTGTGTTTTGTGTGCATCCATGTGAAAATGTCTGTTGTGCCTACTTGTGGGTGCATGCCTGCTGTGCTTGGTGGAAGGAGCGTGCATTTATTGCTTCCTGGGTGGTTGATGTATGTTGTTCTTGACGGGAGGTACATGCATGCCGTGCATCCTGAAACTACAAGTATGCTGTGCTTCCTGGGGGGTCATGCGGCTGTGCTTACTGAGGAGGGTGTGTGTGTGTGTGTGCATGTTCTATTTTCCTATGGCACGTGCCTTATGTGCATGTATGTTGTGCACCCTGGGGGGGGGGGGGGGGGGGGGGGGGGGGCACGCGCGCAGTGCTCTGCAGGCTGGACTGGGTGTGCATGGTGCAGACTGTAGGGGAGGCATGCAGGCAGTGCTTCGTGAGGCCCACGTGCATGTTTTGATTGCATATGGGTGTATGTATTTCAGCGCGCGCGCGCGCGCGCGCGCGCGCGCGCGCCGCGCGTGGTGTGTGTGGTGTGTGTGTGTGTGTGTGTGTGTGTGTGAACAGACATTGACTCTGTGGGATGTTGAAATGAACTGATTAGATAATAAAGTCAGGCAAGAGTATTTTCTCTTGATAAAATTTATGAGTGTTGTTTAATACTGGTCATTCAAGGTTACTTTTGGATTGATTCAGAGTTTGCAGTTTGTTTCACATTGGCTTTGAAGTTGTGTTTGCTTTCGCTTTCTTTGCTTACTTAATTTTGTATTAGACTGGTATTTTCATTTCCAAATTTTGACTTTCTGCTCTTTGCTTTTGTGCTTGTTGGTGGTGTAAATGTTGTAGAGTATAATTTTGCATTAATTATAAGTCTATTTTGAAACTTTTTTGTATTGTGGGTTTGCTAAAATTGTGCGAGTTCAGATTAAGATTGTTAGAGTGAATAATTTTTTTTTTTTTAGTTTTGCCTAATTGTATACAATATGGCATAAACTGCCAATTCCAATGGTTGGTAACTAGATATGGATTCAAAGTAGCCTTTTTTACATATTTGTCATCTGCTAAATAAAGTTTCAGACTTGCCCTCCATTTTATCAAATGTAAATAGTCCCTTTCATATTTTTGGCTTTTCTGAGTCAAGGTTGTCACATAATGTAGCAGATGATATAATATCAGTTCCGAGCTATAATTCTATCAGACGAGATGCCAAAACCAAATTAGAAACAGGGTTAATAACCTATATACATCATTCAGTAAATTATAAGCAGATAACATTATTTGATAACTATGGCATTGAATGTATATGGCTAGAAATACGCCTGAAAGGAGCCAAACCAATACTAGTTGGATTTTTGTATCGAAACCCAGATGAACGCATTAGTTGGTTTGATAATTTTGAACAAATGATGGATGATGTTTGTAGCTACTCAACTGAATTAATCTTACTTGGTGATTTCAATATTGATTTACTTAAGCCTAATGATAAAAAGGAAAAGAATCTTTGAGGTGTATAATCTGTCACAATTGGTAACTACTCTACAAGGAAAACTCTACGTTCTGAAACACTGATTGACCATATATACACAACCACTCCATCTAACATTGTAGAACTGTCTGTACCTGTATATGGTCTTAGTGATCACTATCCTGTATGCTTTACTTGGTCAAAAAAAGGTGCTAAAATACCCAGATGCAAACACAAATACATTTCTTTCCGCAGCTATAGAACGTTTAATGAAAAAATTTTTTTGTCCGACTTATGTAAAGCTAACTTCTCCGATGTATCAGTTTACTGACCCAGATGAAGCACTTGAAATTTGGTATAATATTTTTTCATCTATCTTTGATAGTCACGCCCCTCTTAGAATCAAACGTGTAAAAGCTAAAGATAAACCACCCTGGTTAACTGATGAAATCACTGAAGCCATAACCGTCCGAGATAATTTACTAAAAAACAACAGGAAGAGATGAAAAATTTAAGGAACAACGTAACAGAGTGACATTTATGAAACGAATTGCAAAAAAGAAATATTTCAGTGAGTTAATTTTCATCTAAGGACCTAAAGTCTCTCTGGAAAGCAATTAATCAGTTAGCCGGTAAATCATCTTCATCAAGTGCTTCATCAGGTACAGGTCTATCTGCAGATAATATAAATCAACACTTTTGTTCTATTGCTGAAAAAATTGTAAATATTGACCGCTCAGAATTCAATTACTTACCAATTTTACAGGAATATTGTAGCTCCAAGTCAACAAAGTCTAAACTGTCATTCAAATATATTGGTGTGCATGAAGTGCATAAGGAGTTGTGTTCATTAAAACAAACAAAATCCCGTGGCTTAGATAATTTAGACAGCAAAATTTTGAAGATTTCCGCGCAAGTAATATCTGAACATCTTACATATATCTATAATCTCTGCATTGAAAAAAAATTCCTTATCCTCAAATGTTTAAAGTTTCCAAAGTTGTACCTATTCTTAAATCTGGAGATCCAAATGACCCTTACCAACTATCGACCTATTTCGATTCTATCTATTTTATCTAAACCTTTAGAAAAGCATTTAAAGCAACATCTTCTGTCATACTTTACTGAGCATAACTTTTTTCATCCTAATCAAAGCGGCTTTAGAGAAAATTATTCATGTCATACTGCACTCAGTAATCTCATAGAGCAATGGCATTTAAATATCAACAATAACATCTTAACTGGAGCAGTTTTTGTAGACTTTGCCAAGGCATTTGACTGTATTGACCACAAACTCTTAGTAAAGAAACTGGCTATGTATGTTTATGGGGCAGACTCTCTAAAACTGATTACCTCGTTTCTTGATAAAAGGCGACAAACTGTTTATCAAGATTCAATTATGTCGTCCCTTTTGGCTGTGAAGTATGGTATTCCTCAAGGTTCCGTGCTAGGGCCAGTCCTCTTTTCTATATATATCAACGATCTTCCTCTCCATGTTTCATCCACTTGTGAACTCTTTGCTGACGATACTACCATACATACAGCTGATCATGATGTAAACTCTGTAGCTACTATATTGCAAGAAGACTTAAACAATCTAGCAGCGTGGGCAGAGTGTAATCACATGGCTCTCCATCCTTTGAAATCAAAATTCATGGTGATTGCCACAAGACAAAAGCGCCAAAACTTTAAAAAACAAACTAAATGGAATAAAGATTTACGATAAAATACTAGAAGAAGTCAGTTCATATAAACTACTTGGTCTAAATATCGATAATAATTTGTCATGGTCAGATCATGTTTTTAGTGTTTCTAAAAAAATATCTAAGAAGCTATTCCAACTTAATCGAATAAAACATTTCCTGGATCAACATACTCGAAAACTTTTCTTCTATGCTTACATAAAACCTGATCTTGACTATGCAATCTACATGCTGGGATTTGGCAAGTAAAAACTGTATACGACAACTTGAGAGAGTATATAAACGGTCTCTCAAGTTAATTCTCCTTAGAACTACTTCCTTAGAAAAATAATAGCTACAAAGAGTTAAACATTCTTCTTTTAGTTTACATTGTCTCTTTAATAAAGGTGTATTTATGTATAAGATCATGAATAAACTAGCTCCTCCTTATCTTTGTCAGAGGTTCCCTGTTAAAACTGTTCGTAACAAAAGTAGTGTTGTTACTCCTCGTCCAAGAACCGATCTCTTCATGTCATCTCTTGTTTATTTGGCAGCAAATTATGGAACGAAATCCCAGTCTTTGTAAAAGAGAAAAGTAGCATATCATCTTTTTAAAAAAACGTACCACACACACTTGTTTAATTTCCTGTAATATACATTGGTGAGCATGCTTGTTGAACTCTGTGTGTGTGTGTGTGTGTGTGTGTGTGTGTGTGTGTGTGTGTGTGTGTGTGTGTGTGTGTGTGTGTTTGTGTGTGTGTGTGTGTGTGTGTGTGTGTGTGTGTGTGTTTTGTGTGTGTGTGTGTGTGTGTGTGTGTGTGTGTGTGTGTGTGTGTGTATGTGTGTGTGTGTGCTGATGCTCTACTGCTTGTTTGTTAGGGTGTTGTGTGGTTGTTGTGGGTTGGTGTTTTTGTTTTTGTTTTTTTTGTTTTTTTGTTTTTTTTTGTTGTTGTTTTTTTGGGGGGATGTTGTTTTTTTCATGCTTCAACTAATGCTCATTGTTTGATGCCGTGCAAATGTGTGGCTATGATACTTTGATGATTATGACGTAAGGCTATTATAAAATTTAATGTGAGATGTAAAATTTGAGGAGATGTGTGTGTGTGTGTGTGTGTGTGCGTGTCTGTGCATATGTACACGCAATGTGTGTGTGTGTGTGTGTGCGCGCGCGCGTACGTACGTTGTGTGTGAGTAAGTGTGTGTGTGAGTGTGCTTGCGTGCGTGCGTGTGTGTGAGGGGTGTTTGCGCGCGCGCGCGTGTGTGTGTGTGTGAGTGTGTGGGTGTGGGGTGGGGTGTGTGTGTATGTCTGTGTGTGTATCTGTGTGTGTGTGTGTGTGTATGTGAGTGTTCATTTTTGGGGGAGGGTTGTCTGTTTAGTGGAGTGGGGTGTCAGGGAGGGGAGTTTGTCAGTGTTTAATTGGTCTTGTTTATTCAATCGATGGTTAATTTTTGTGGTCTTTCATTGATTTTTTGATTTACCAATAATTGAATGGAAATTGTGTGATTCATTTCATTGCTTTTTGACACTTTTTATTTGTTGATTCATTGGTTTATTCATGTTTGTTTCACTTTTTGCCCATGAGGGCCTGGTGTAAAGAAGCCTCTGGCTTATCCAATTACCCTCATTAAAATATTCGAGAAATATTCGAGTTCTCTCTCTCTGCCCCCCCCCCTCTCCCCCCACGCGTTGCGACCCTCCCTGTCATTATCTTAATGTGTCTGCCTTCCTGCCTGTGTGCGTGCGTGGTGCGTGTGTGTGTGTGTGTGTGTTGTGTGTGTGTGTGTGTGTGTGTGCGTGTGTGTGTGTCCATTGAGAGAAAGAGAGAGGTACATAATTACATGGTTGCGGGGTGCGTGTATGCGTGCGGGGTTGTGTGTACAAAGTGTGTGTGTGCGCGCGCACGCGTGTGTATGTATGTGTGTGTGCGTTCGTGTGTGTACAAATGTATGCGTGTGTGCGTGTGTGTGTCTGTGTGGGTGCGTGAGTGTGTTTGTGTGTGTGCAAAAAATGAAGTACAGATAAATAAAGCTAGAGCATTACCATCAATCAAATCGATGCCTCGGAGAGACAAGTTTTCCCACCATGAACCTCTCCATGTGACCAAATGACCGTCCTCTGTGCTGTCCACTCTGTCAAACCACACTGTCCAGACAGTCAGCCAGGAGTAACGTTTAATCCAGGAGTGAACAACACTGACGTCAGGCAGCAACCCTCTCTCTGCAGTCACCAGGAACTGCATCTCTATATCCCGGTCACCTGAAGACATGGTGACACTGTTTACCTGTAACAAGGACAGTTGAGGAATTAGATCACCTCCCACCACAATCCAACAAGCCTTCCTATCAAGCACTGTCTAATGCAGTATTATTAAGTTATGATATGACAGTGTACTTTTTCTTGTACCATGTTGTGCAACATACAAATCCTGTCTTTGTCATATGATAATTTGGTGTGTGTGCACTGTACACTAGGACTGTAGTGGTGTCCATGGTTACACCAACATGCATCTTCCCTGGGGGCTTGGCTAGACCCTCACACAGCAGGAGGTGATTGTCTTCAGCGCTGACCTAATTATGAGGTGTTGCTATTTTTAGTTTTCAGGGAAAACAACTCTGCAGTGCGTAATGGATGAGTAGACTCCTGTTAGGGATTACCCTTTGAGTTGGCGTTGTTCTTCCACTCTAAGTGATAGCAGACGATAGGGAACAGGATTATGAGAACAGAAAATTGGAAGGGTGGGGGGGTATGTGTATGAATAAACATGTGCAAGTTTAAGTGCATGCATAGAAAAGAGAGGGGGAGGGAAGGAGAGAGCCCATATGTGTGTGGGGGGGCTGAGGAGGAAGTTTAAAAAAGGTTTGAGTTTGTGTGTGTGTGTGCTCTACTACACACGCACAAGTATGTGTGTATGTGTGTGCGTGCATGTGTGTGTCGTTGTTGTTATCTTCGATTTTACGTCTGTTCACTCTCAGTGATATTAGACGAGAAAAAAAATATGAGGGGTGTGTGAGAATAGAGGTGGTGGTGGAGGTCCTACTGAAAAATGGACGGGGAAAGTAGTCTGATCATGACAAGAAACCGTGCAAAGCAAAAGGTGCAATAAAAAACAACAACACAAAACAACATTCTAAAAAGTCATTAACGTTAATCAAACTATAATAAATTCCTATAGGACTATGTCAGAGACCTTTGGCAATATCAAATGCCAAATTCAAATTATTGAATATGCGTCTGAGTTTTCAGAAAATTGAGGTAAAAAAGCTTTTGTATTGTTACATTCAAATATCATATGTGTATTAGAAATATTCTCACCACATAGACATTTACTGTTTCTACTGAATTTGGTTACGAATGCATTAAGTTTTATTCTATAAAACAAACTATTCACTCTTCTTGCTGTTGAGATATTTGAGCAAGCCTTAGAATGGCTCACGACTCTTGCTTTATCAGTTTTGATGACAGATCTGTTTAGAAATATCTCTTTTAGGTGATATGTTTCTGTGACCTTTTTCCATGATGTTTGTTCTAATAAGTGGTAGCCCTCTTGCAATGATAAAGGCACGTGCAATGTTGCTGATTTCCCTTCATGCTTTGCACCTCTTTTAGCAGCTCTATCAGCACACTCATTTGGAAAGAATCCACTGTGTGAAGGCACCCAACAGAAAGTGACACTTGTGCCCTTTAAGGTTAAAAGGTGTGTGACATGATTAATCTCTAATGCAATGTTTGAAGTTTTCTTGTACCACAAGGATGTTAAAGCATGCAATACCAACTTTGAGTCAACACAAAGAAGGATTTGAAATATACACAATGGAAAGTCAAGAACATAATTTAGAGCCATTAAGACTGCTACTAATTCCGCCCTAAAAATCGAATGATTTTACCAACATAGAATGATTTTTCCATTTTAAAAGATGGTATAACAAAAGCATGTGTGTGTGTGTGTGTATATGTGTGTGTGTGTGCGTGCGTGCATGTGTGTGTGTGTGTCAGTCTGAGTGTGTCATGCATGTGTGTATATCTGTATGTGTCTGCGTGTGCCAGTTTTTAAAAATTATTATTCTTTTATATCGAGGATAATGAAATAAGCATGCATGTGCTTTTCTTCATCCATTCCCCTGTGTATGCGGTTTTGTAAAGTTTGTCATCTGCTCACACCGGCACACTATGGCCTACTCTTCCGAAAAGCGGGACGGGTTTGAACATGTGCGCAAAATTTGTGTGTGTGCGTGCGTGCGTGTGTTTGTGTGTGTGTGTGTGCATGTGTGTGCGTGCATGTGTATGTACGTGTGTGTGTGTGTGTGTGTGTGTGTGTGTGTGTGTGTGCGTTCATGCATGGTGTGCACCAAAAACGCAGACACTAGCGGCAAATACAATGATGCCACATCAGTTCCATTCACCCTCTGTCAGTTTCCACACCAAACCTCACTAAGGATGTGCTGAGCACAACGTCTTGAGAATAAAATCACATTGTTCATACACACACACACTCACACACACACACACACACATATATATATATATATATATATATATATGTTACAGTGAATTCACCAAATAAGTAATATACAAATTTCCTGAAAACGGTAACATATATATTTTATATATATATATATATTATATATATTTTTATATATTATATTATATATATTTGGGGATTTCCACAAGTACCAGCTTGTAAAATGTATGTGTGTATCTTTTGTGCCATTATTCACATGAAACCAAAATTGCTGCATTGAACTTGACATTTTCCCCTTTAATTTCGTGCGTGAATCCTTTTTCTTTGGCATAGTTGTGGCTCCCCGTTTGAGTTCAGTAGTGTG
>CM054158.1:54509260-54526591 GCA_028751875.1 Rapana venosa | reverse complement strand
TTCTAAAAACGCCACCATAAAATTGCAGTTCATGCCTAAAAATGCCTTTACCAAACAATTTCATATGATATTTGACATTTTATATACGTGGTTGTTGATGATGATGGGTTGGGGTTTGTTAGTGATAATCTATAAAGGAATTAGTTTTGCTTGAAAAATTTTAGGTGTTGATTCTTAAGAATGGTTGTAGCTTTTCAAAAAAACGGGAAGAAAAAAAGGCCATCTTTTCCCCGGATAAGGTAACCCAAAACTTAAACAAAAATTTTAATGAATTAACTATATCAACCTTTACCATTTGTTTATTGGATTTACTATATGAAAGTTTTTTGGGAAGGCATTCAACTGAAATCCCTTTTTTTTTTTTTTTTTTTATCACCCCCTTGGCGGGAAATGGGGGGGAACCCGCACGGCGCGCAAGGGGGACCCCCCAATGGTTCTGTCCTGGGCTTTTTTCAGGAGGCTTGGTACAGTGGGGCCCGGGTCCACCCTTGATTTTGGATATCCGCTTTTGCGTGGTCGTCCCTCCCCCTTGCCCTTCCACCTTTCCCCTGCAGGCTGTCTTGAAGGCTGTTATCCCTTGTTGTGGGGCCAAACCACTTCATTTTCCCCTCTTTTTGAGTATTTGAAATGGTTTTTGTTTCCAGCCTTCCCTTGATCGTCCAGACGTGTCTTGGGTTTTTGCGGTCTCTGTAGGTGATGTTCAGGTCTCCCTGAGGCACTTTCATCTCAAAGGGGCTTAAAGGGCCGCTAATGGGGCAGTAAGTGTCCTGCTTCACAGCTGTAAAAGGAAAAGGGGTACGAGTGCCTTGAGGTTGACCTAGTGGGGGTTCTGATGTTGTGGTTTCCCCCACACTTTCCCCAGTTTGCTGGAGGGGTTGCCACACAAGTCTTCTTCCCCTCTTGTGGTGGCCTTTTTTTGGTTTTCGCCCCAAGGATTAAAAAGTTTCCACCCCTCTATGTCTCGCCACTCATTTTGATGTGGGGGGAGGGGTCAGGGTGGTACTGTTCACTAGGATCTTCCCTTTTTTCCGTGTGATCTCCATACCGGGGCTTTGGCTGATTTTTTTCCAGTTGGGGGTGAGATCCTGGAGTTTTCTTCATGGGGCCCAGGGAGCCCAAATATCGTCTGCAAACGAAGATTGAGAGGGGCCTTCCCATTGTGATTGTGGTTTGAACCCAAGGGGGGGCCCCCGCATGATGTTCCCGGGAAAACGGTGAAAAGAAGGGGGGATGCGGGCAGCCTTGCAAAACCCCAAACGAAGTCGGAAGAACTCCCCGATTTCTCCCCCCATGGGACGCACTGTGGGAGTGTCATACAGCACCTGGATGACTTAAATTCGGGTCCTCGTCGAAGCTATAGTCTCCAGGGACTTCCCACAGAGCTCTTGCCACCTCGATCAAAGGCCCTTCTTGAAGTCAATGAATTTTGTAGGGCGTAGTTGATTTTGGGAGATGCTTCTCTATGGTTTGATTTAAAGATCTGTTCGACAGTGTTCGCCCTGGTCTGAATCCTGCCTGTTTTTGATGGGATTTTTTCGTTTGGGGTTTTTCAGTCTGTTTCAAGGCAATGGTAGATAACTTGCTTGGAGGGCTATCAGACGATTGTTCTGAAATTTTGGCCTTCTTCGGGTCTCCCTTCTTGGAAGTGGAACTAGAGGATTGGGTCCCACTTTCGGGCCCCCATCTTTCCCTGGTCCAGATGCGTTGGCAGTGATTGTTAAGCCTTGATCATCCCCGGGGGGCCTCCGTTTTTTGATGACTCACCCGGGATTTGTAATCCCTGGTGACTTGCCTCCTTTCAGGGATCTTAGCTTTTCTACCTCTTCCTCCACACCTTGTGCTTTCAGGATTGATGGTCTGGTTTTGCTGTGAAGTTTTTTTTCGGTCAGCCTTCAGTTTGTATTGTACAGGTCTCTGCAATTTTTCTTTCCAAATTTTTCATGTAGTGGCGCCTCTGTAAGGATGACCCCTCTTTTGCTTTTAATAACGGAGGTCTTTGGTGCTGGGACTTGGTTAGACCCTTGTGGTCGGTAGCCTCTTTGCTGTTTTTCCTTTCCCATTGCCTTCTCAACCCTTTGGGGTTTTTTTGACATCAGTTCCCATGGGCCCCAGTCATCTTCTTCTTGTTGACCTGTTGATGTTTTTACCCTTTTGGCCGTTTCGGGTTTTTTTTTCTTCACTGGCCCTTTTGTCCCTACTTGGGCGCACAGGAGGATATCGTTGGTAAAACCCCGGGTTTGTTTTTTTTCCTCTTTCCCAAGGTCTCAGCGCTTCTCCTGAATGGTCTTGTGAAAAGGGCTCAGTGAGGGTTTTTTGATGCATCTTGGAGGGAAATTCAATGCTCAAATTGCCCCTATCCAGCTTTAAGATTTTTAGCGACTTGGGGGCCTTCACTTTTCATTTGAACCGCAGACGGGGATTTCTTCGGTTCTTGGCTTCAGCTTGTCTGTAGGGGCTGATTCCCTGTGTGGTCACTACCAATATCAGCGCCAGGGGAAAATTCTTGCGGGGGTTTTTTGATGCTCGACTTTAAATCGTTTTGGGGGGGCCCAAAATGTAGTCAATTTTGGTTATGGTCTTTCCATTTTGGGGGTGCCCCCGTCGTTTTCTTGATGTCTTGGGGGGTAAAGGTGTTGGGGACCCGTAAAAATTTTGGCTGCTGCGGGAAAAACCAAAAGTCTGAGACCTCTATCATTTGTTTTTTTCCACGCCCCAAAACGGCCTATGTCCCCGGCCCTTGGTTATAAGCGTCAGGTCCCCATCTTGGCATTCCATCGCCCCGGATCCGAGAAAGTCTTCTTTGGAGTTGTTTTTTGATGGCGCTCTCCAAATCTTTTTGAAAACATCGATTGCTTATCACGTATTGTGGGGGGCATAGACTTTATGATGGTCATGTTGTGGGTTTTGCTGCACACGCATGGAGAAAACAATCTGCTTGAAATTGGGGTACAGCTGATGACCCCGTTGGCCTTTTTTCTTGTTGACCCAAAAAATCCCACTCCCCCTGTTTGGGGTTTGGGTCGTGCCCCTATACCAAGTTTGTGATCCTCCTTGTAGTTGCTTCGCCATTGCCCCAAAGGCCTTCCCGTCCCCGGTCCCTTCGTATTTCGGTTCGGGGTTATTTCTTTCCCCATGGTGAAAAAGGTGTTCCAGACCAATTTCCTTTTGCTTTGAAGCTGTGGGTGTCGAATTTTTCCACCCCATCGGGGGGGGGGGGGGGTTTTGGATTCCGGGGGAAAGTTCCCCTTTCTTTCCTTCAGGGCAGGGGGGTTTTTCTGGGGGCGTGGGGGTTTTCCACCATCCTTCCCAATGCAATTTTTCCATAGTGGGGAATTTTTTGGGGTCGGGATCCCCCCCTGGAAAGGGGCGGGTTAAAGGTTCCGGCCGGGCCCGGCCACGAAAAAACCCTTTTTTTAAAAAAAAAATTTTTTTTAAAAAATGTCAAAATTCGGTTCCAAAATCCAAAAAAAGGCTCCCCATGCAAGTTTTTGGCGTAAATTCCAAAACAGGTGAACTGGAGAAGACCTAGAAAACAACAAACCAAAAGAACATACCTCTTCTGAATTTAATGGCGTTAAACATACATAACAGCACAACAGCCACTGCTGCTTACACGGACATCAGGAACAAGTGTAGGAATTTAGCAACAGGCATTGGAAGTCCAGCAGCTGTTGTGACTTGGCGCTGTTTCCAGTAGGCTTTGGATTATGTTCATGAGCTTTGAGTGTTGCAACAAAAAAAGTAAAGCCGAAGCTTCAAAAGCACACAGCTATGGGTTTTTTTTGTTTCAGTTAGCAAACTGCTTAACTTAGTTCATTCAGATTAATATATAGCATGGCCTTTATGACAGAATCTAGGAATTACAGATGAAGAATTCAATCGTTTGCAAGCAGACTATGAGGTTTTATATACGGCAAAGTTTGAGATGCAAAAAAAGTTCGAGCCACTTTTTCTCAACAACCAGACTTGGAGTCAATAAAAAGGAATGCCTTCTAAAGAAATGAGCGAATAATTAAAACACGTTCTAAAGGACCTAACTGTAACTTGGATAATCGTGTATTTACAGTAAGTTATAATTCTTAAATGTTTAAAAAAAACTGTGGATTATGATTAAAACCAAACCCAAATTAATTATTAATTTAATAAAATATTTTGAGTTAGAAAAAAGAAACTCATCATGGCAGTTGCCAGGGTATTTCAAGAGACTGCCTTAGAAATAGTGATGGACACTAACGCACATGCAAGCATTTCAAACATGCTATTGCTACAATATACCCTTGAACACGCCTAACAATTCAAGCCTCAAGTTAAAGTGCAAATAGCTGTGTACATCGATATATTTACTGTGATCAGGGGAAAACCATACAAGTCTGGGTGTAAACTAAGCAGCAAGCTGTTTAATTCTTACAATGATCTTTACTGCTAGCTGGGCTGATGAAATGGTTGACAGTTTAACACGGGCTTCAGATGAAGCAAATAAGAGGTTAATGGATGGTCTGAAGCAACTATTGCAGATCTAAATTAATTCAGGACTAAGTTTTCTCACATTTGTTGGTAGTCTTACATTCCTTGCCCAGAGAACTGGTTTTAAAAATGAGCTGTCGTAAACATTTAAGATTCAGATGATAAATGTTTGTATGTGGTGTTTTCTAGCATAGTTATATCTTGTTCAAAAAAAGCTGAGAGAGTCTCCAACTATTGAACCATACAAGTCTAAACTTGACCTTTCTTGGGATGAATTTCCGGTTTGGAATAGACACAATCGGAATTTTGAATTACAGAAACCAAAACCAATCACTGTAAACGTATATACATGGTTTTGAATAGAAGACTTTCTCCAATCCAGCTTAGAATATCCAGTCAGTCACAACTATAGGAGAGCCAGATGCCAAAACACGTTCTGACTGTACTGTAGTGACAGATGGCACAATACAGCATTCACTTTAATTCGCACAATGAGTAGACTGATAATACACACAACAGCAGATAAAAAAAACCAGATTTCTGTAGAAGATTTTAAGTAAGGATTACTGTCTATTGGAGCTGCACTTAATCAGAGAACATTGTATGAGCTCTACTGAACTGACATTAACAAAATTATACTCCAAAAACCTTGGTAGACAGTAGCTTTAAGAAAACTGGAAAAAATTACAGACCAATCCTTATGTTGTTATGCCGACTTTGAACTCTTTATAGTCCATACGAAGGACCTAAGCAAAAACATTGCCTATAAACTGTTGTAGTTTAATAAATCATCAATCTGATTTCTTGACGCATTTTTTATTGTTTTAGGGTTCTGATAAATGAACACACAATGCCATGTCATTAAGAGGGCCCTGATGCAGCAAACGCTTGTATGAAACAAATGAAACAAGTCCGTAATGAATTAGCTATCATCTCAACCTTTTGAACTTATTATGACTCCTGAAGATCATGAATAGTATAATTCAGCTAACATGTTGTTGGATCTGCGGCCATATCATTACAGAAAATACAGATGACAATCCCCCTGTAGAGTTCATGATCATATCAGTGGTAAGTTTAGGGGAGCTGTACATTATACTGTAATTACAGCTTATGTTTGATTCCAAAGACTTGGGAAATTACCTATCTTCTTCCATAACTTACGCGGGGTATGATTACACCTTATTTTGCAAGCTGTAACTGATGAGTTTTCGATAAGGTTCAGATGCATCGCCCAGTCTGCAGAAAAGTACATGACCTTTACTCTCAATCAAATTATCCTTCTTGATTCATATCATCAAATGATGGGTGCATTAGAATCTTTTGGCCGCATCATGAGCTGTTTGCCCTATTCAGTAAAATACTTTGATCCATCTCTAGTGTGTAAAGCGTTTATCCTTATGAGTATATGAACAGTTGGAGTGGTTTGATATGAAGGGAGCCCTACGCATCTAAAGGTGCATTTTCAGTAGTCTAAAAGGAAAGACATTGCTGACTCTGACTACCAACTACGCCAAGACAGCATGGGAAAAGTTAGAGTGTAAGACCATGGGAGACTACCACGACTACTACTTAAGGCCGACGTTTGTTGTTAGCAGATGTCTTTGAGAACTAACAGAAAAACATGCAAAAAACATTACAGTCTGGATCCATCTCATTACATTTCAGCTCCTGCATGTGATGGGATGCATTCTTAAAGTTTACAGGAGTAAAGGATTGATTATACTGTCTAATCTACCTATGTCCAGTGATTGAAGATGGACTGCGTGGGTGGAATCAGCATGGCATCACTTAGTTACTGTAAGCTAAACAAACAAATATCTTGACGATATGACCCAGTAAACCATCCAACTACATTATGTATTTAGATGCTTACATCACTGTATGGGTGGGCTATGTGTCAGTCACTTCCTTGCGCAATTTCAAAAAGGTTGCCAGGACCATTGATGTAAATAAATTTTTGAAAATACATTATGGACAATGTTCTCCTGATCAGCCATTTGGGTTTGATTGCAGAAGTAGACTTAGAATAGATTATCCAAGTGTACTTCATGACTCCCATAACGGATTATCCTTTAGCAGCAGAAAAAAGAAGATAGGAACAGAACACCCTAAGCTTGTGCCAAACCTGTTAATAAAACGAAGTATGTGTGTCTTTCTGATTACTGCTAGTTTTCCTAGACATGGATCTATGCCTTACAGCTGTTCACCGCATTATTACGTTTGATCAAAAACCGTACAATCATGAATGACCACAGAGCTTAGAACTAAAGGCAACTGATGCCTTCAGAAGAAAGACTTCTTAAGTTAATGAACAACAGTTTTGTTTCGGGAAAGGACACTGGAGAACCGGACGCAAAACGTAAAGATGATCAGATAGTAACTGAAGAGAACCAAGCAATTAAGTTGACATCAAAACCACAGTACCAGGACTTTTAAAAAAATTTCATGATTATTTGTTATGGATTATGGATGAAGAAGCTTCGGGTAATTTTAGACAAGCCAGGTTTATTGGGTTTACTGTGTTAGAGCTGTCTAAGCTGTTAAGGTTAGGAATTCATCTATGGACACTTTTAATACCCATTGTATCCACTGTCTAGAGTGCTGTACACAGACAATGACTCGTTTATTCTGGACATTCCAACCTGAAGACTTTTATATAGACTGGTGAACAGCATTTAGTTAAGGGGTCAGGCAGTTGGTATGTCACATGTGATTACCCTAAGACAGTCCTTACCATTCGTTGTAAATAAAAAGGTTATTGGTAAGATTGAAAGATGAAATGATATGGAACTAGATTAAAGAATATGTTGGATTAAGAGCCAAATATGTATAGCGTTGCCAGTGAAACTAGTGTTATTAAAAAAGCAAAAAAAGGGATCAGAAAAACCTGTAGTAAAGGATGGACTATATCACATTGACAAATATTAAAGAAGCTCGTTTGATTCTAAAGTGTTTCATCATGACAATATAAAACTTAAGATCTGACTTACATCAGGTCAAACACAACTGTTGTGACAAGTAAGTTCATTAGTCCCTAACAACAACAAAGCGTGGGTTTTGTGGTCCAGAGTGGTCATATGACAATTGGTCATTGGAGAACAAAAATAAACAGAACAAAATAAGTTTAATGTATCTATTTTTGGGTCTTAAATGTGGAAAACAGCAGAATTCTTCTTTGTTATCAGGAAAAACAATATTCTTCAACATCCTGTCTTCATGCTTATCTAGATCCTTAGGATGCTTGGCATAAGCGGTTTTATTGCAAGGCATCCCGTTTAATTCCATAAAGGCATAAACTGTTTGAACCAAACTTTTGTAATTCGGATGACTTATTACTGTCTTGCTCTTTTTCTTTTAATATGATTTCAAGTTCTTTTTCTCTTCTTCAGTTTCAGAGGGTTCTTATGTAAAGATCAAAATAGTTTAATTTTTTGCCATTCGGGAAAAACTGCGGCATGCGCTCATCTCAGTAATGGAATACGTAAGCAGTGGTGTGTGTCTGAGGGCTTCCATTTAAACACACAAAACACATGTAATTTAATTAACTGGACTGTGTCTGGCGGAATTATTTGGAGTTATCCTTTACGGAAAGATCTTTTTGGTGCTGTCGTTTTGATCGGGTGTTTTTCTCATTTAAAAATAATTCACAGGGGGAGGATTCATTCTTATAACTGTTTTGAGTTCATAGGTATGGATGCTCCATATAGGGTCAGTTGCCCTTCTTCGGCTGTCATCTTCTGCCTACCTGGCGAGTACAGGTGCCTTACTTTCAAAATTCCAAATGTTTTTAGTTTGTCAGTTGTTGAATGGTTTTAATTTATTAATCAATTTTTGTTTAATTGCTTTAACGGTTTTAATCCTGTGGCCTTTGTTTCTTCATTGTAATAGACGCAGTACTATGGGCAGTCTTCATACCAGTCAGTGTTACGAGCCATTGTCTAGGATTCTCTGTGGTACTGGGAATGAGCAACAGACGTTTCAGACAAATGTTTGTTGAAGTTTTCCACTAAAGCCTGCGATCTGTGAACACCTGGAATGCACTCTTTTAATAACAACTCTGTGCTTTAACAGCAGTGACTAACAGGCCTTTAAATTCCTTTCCATCATCAACTTGAAACATGCGAGGATAAAGTCATTGGACCACGTCTGTAGAATGTCTTGTAGTGGCAAACAGCCCAATAAAACAGCAATAGCACTCTTCTGTGTTAATGTTCTGCATCTTTGTATCTTGATGCCACAGATCATAACTGTAGTGCATATTTAAATCTCTTTCTTCTTATTGTGTCCTGTGGCAAATATAGGAGTACATTTGAAGTGTGTCATTTAACATTGTTGTTAACAAAGTGAGGCACGTTTTATTTGTTGGGGGCAGGGTGAAGTTATATTTGCCATACTGCTTGTTTGGACAGCCGCTTTTGCTGTGGGTTTACTAAACACCTGCAGCTTCACTAAGCTTTTTAATAGATGCTAGGCCCTTCAATAACCTTTGGGAGAATAATATATTTTAGATAGCTTAGTGTTTCATTTTTTTAATACTAAACCAATCTTTTGAGCTATAAAATACACATAACAGTCATGCCAATCACAATAAAGCTATTTCTCCCCCTTTTTGTTTTTCTGTTAGTGGTAATTAATGTATGATAAACTTTGGAGGCGGTCGATTGTTGCAGTTTTTCAACAGTCACTAAATAGTATTCTTTAATAGCATGTCAACGTTCTTGAATGTATATTGCAGCATGTCCTTGCTGTTTAAGTCTTTCGTTAATTAAAGTTGACTGTGCCAGTCTTTGTTTTTCATAGTCATCTTGTGCTGCTGCCAGTTGTTCCATTGCTTTGTTATGTCTTTGGTCTCTCTTCAATTATTTTTGCAGTTTACTAAACTTGTAATTGCTGACTGAAAATGCTATTGCATTAACCACAGCGCACCAACCATCATAACGAGAGCGGCCATTTTTTTTACTTATTAATATTTCTGGTAGATAATCCCTGTTTGGATAACATAGTCTGTTGTTCGCAAGTGAAGCCGTTATTATGCAACAGTTTTGCAGAGTCTTCAAAATAAAATTTCATAGGTCTGCTGCTTTAATTCAGAATAAACTTTTACCAAAGCATTCATTGTGTACCCAACTTTAATCCCCCAATCACAGCAGTATGGTAAATATGATTTACAAGAGTTTTTTTCGGCACTCATTTTAGGATTTCTTTTTTTAAAAAGTAAATAAAATAATAAACAAAAATGAATTGTGATGATTGATACAATTGCGCAAAAGATCCTGATTTACAGTTTACTGAGAGCAAGCACTGTTTACTAACAAAAGAAAAGAAGATTATTTTCTCTTGCTGCCTGTGGAAAACAAAACAGTACTTAGAAAACAGAGTTTAACTGGGATCAGATTCAACAAATGTCAGCACAAGACTTTATCAAATATTACATCAATACCAAGCACAGTTAGGATCAAGACATGGTTAAAAAGCGTTGGTCAAACAATTCTAAGCTTATATGTAAAACTAGTATGCCGATTTGCCCCTGTTGTTTCAAAATCTAACGTTATCTGTATATAAAATTATATAAAAACAGGACTTCACATATGATTGACACAGGACCCAATTTAACAAAGACTTTAGTATCTATTGGGTGTGATCTGTACTATAAGATTTGGAACTTCTAGCACCATTTTCTATGGGTCGTAATTATTTCATTCTATAGATTTTAGCTGTTTACAAAATTGAGCAACCAAGAGAAGAGTGCAGAGAGTCAGATAAAAACCGTGCGAGTCAGTAACCCACAAGTGATCCACAAGTGACCAGCAAGCAACCCCGACCCACAGTTTCCACATTGACTAAACATACGGGCGAAATTGAGGGTGGGTTTAAAGATTAGCTAAGTGGGATTGACTTATAAAAAATAAATGAAATAACAAAATCAAAAACTGTTGAATAATGAATCAGTTTTAAATATAGAGCCATTATACTTAAATAAGAAAACAAAAAAAGAAGGATATTCAAATTGTCTTATAAGGGAATGGGATTAATTATGGTTGTATTGGCGGTATTTGGCTTACAATTTGTTATAAAGAACATTTAAGCCATCAAAGCCAGCAAAGCCAGAAAAAACAACTACGTAAAAGAGAAATAAAAGGCAGAAGTAAAAGAAGAAGTAAAACCATACACATGCATGAACTTCCGAATGATCCATTATTTATGCAAATTATATTGTGATTAGGTTACTGCGGTTAATAGTTATTTTAGAACTGTTTAGATACTTAGTAATGTACTTATTACTGACTAGTTGAAGTTCTCCTTGATTGTAGGAACTTGTTTAGATAACTTAGTAACGTACTTATTACTGACTAGTTGAAGTTCTTGAAAATGACTTATAAGTTCTTAAAAAGTAGATAGCATTAATCCTTGCAGTTCTTAATAGATACTTAATAAAGTTACAAAAATTTAATTTCAGTGTTTAAAACGGTTGAGTTGTTTTATACAAAGGATAGAAACAGTTGATGAAGTTTAGATGAGATGATGTAGTTGAATCACCTGAAGAAAAAAATAGAATTAAAACAACAATTAAAGCTTCAAAAGTTCTGTTAAATTGATATTTAAAGACAGGACAATCTACTTGCGTCATGTTTGAAGGTAGGATTGATTTATGGTGGTGTGTACTTTAAGTGAGCTATTTAAATTCTATGTGTGTGCATGCATATGTGTTTGTTAAAAAAAGATGGGGGTGATGGTTTTTTCTTTTTGAATTGTTTGTTGCCCAAAAGAGGGGGCTTGTTGCAGGAGTAAGTTTCTTGGCTTGTGACGTCAGAGATTTGTCAGTGTACCAGAATGCCCCGAGACCTGGGATCCCAGTGGCAAGTGAGGCTAAATGTATGTCACAGCGGGTTTGCGAACGATGACATATATCCGGGTGTGTGTTAAAATTCTATGCAGCTTTCCAGCCAGCCAGTGGTATTGGTGTGCTAGATGTCGTTCAATACAGGAGAGGTTCTTGACTGCTTAACCTCAACTGCTTGTAGCAAGCATTGGCGTCATTTTCATCAACAGTTCTTAAGGCACATCTATGTTTTCTTCTTCTGTAGTTATCAGATTTTTATCTTCAATGTTGATGGTGTAGCTTTATAGTCTCATGTGTCTCAGCCAATGTCCTTTCTTTCTTTTTCACCTTCAAAATGCTAGGCTTTTTCGTGGCCAAATAAGCTGGATGCCTTCACAGATCATTTATGATCGCGAATCACATTTTTTTGGTATTGGTAATACTGTCTTGATAGAAACCTGAAAGTTTTGTGGCCCCCAGCAGTCTCAACTCTTGATTCTAAAAGAATTTGACTCCGTTTCACATTGGCTGACTTTCTCTAGTCGTATCACAAAGCTTTCAGCAGGACGAGCCACATTGATTCCATTTTAGCCAAGTGCAGTTTCTGGGCTTCTGTCAGCGGTTTGTCCAGCCGGCTGGTCCCCAGGCAAAAAACTGGAAAGAAATTCTTGAACCATTGGCCCAAATGTTGCATTCATTTCTAAATACACTCCAATTGATTGGTGCAGACTGTAGAATGAAATATGCGTGGCGCGTGATCACCAGGTCACTGATATTGAATCAAGTGGACTTTGACCCCTTGAGCTTGAAGGAAGGTTTTATATTCTCTACGAGTGAGTGTGGTACGTTGTGTGTGTGTTGTGTGTGTGTGTGTGTGTGTACGTGTGTGTACGTTTGTGTGTGTACGTGTGTGTGTGTGTGTGTGTGTGTGCGCGCGCGCGGTGTGTACATGTTCGTGTGTGTGTTTAGTTGTGTGTGTACATGTGTGTGTGTGTATGTGTGTGTACATGTGTGCGTGTATGTGTTGTGTTGTGTGTGGTGTGTGTGTGCTCGTGTGTGTACGTGGTGTTGTGTGTGTAAGTGTGCGTGTGTACGTGTATGTGTGTTGAAAGTGTTGTGTGTGTGTTACGTGTGTGTATATGTGTGTACGTGAGTGTTGTACGTTGTGTGTGTGTGTGAGTGTGGTTGTGCGTGTTTTTTGGGTGTGTGTGTGTGTGTGTGTGTCGTGTGTGAGTTTTTCAGGTTAAACATTCTTCCAAAATCAGTGATTTGAGAAAAGAAAGTTGTGGTTGTGTGTGTGTGTGTTAGTTTTTCAGATTAACAAACTTCAAAATCAGTTGATATGAGACAATGAAAGTGTGTGTGTGTGTGTGTGTTAGTTTTTCAGATTAAAAATTTCAAAATCCAGTGATTTGAGACAAGGAAAGTGTGTGATTGTGTGTGTATGTGTGTTAGTTTTTCAGTTTAACTTCTTCCTCAAAACAATGACATCAGACAAAAAAGTATGTGTGTGCATATTTTCTTTATTTTATTCTTTTATTCGAGGATAATGGAATAGCAACGCATGTACCTTTTTTCATCCAGTCCTGTGTATGCAGTTTTGTTAATTTTATCATCGTTCCCACGGGCACACTTTTGTACTAACTCTTCAGTTATAGCGGAAAAGGATTTCACGTGTACGCAAGATGTTTTTGCGGGCGTTCACAAAGGGGGCCCCTCAGTTTTTTGCGCATCAGAAGCCTTTTGGGGAGAGTGGATGTCGGCACTGATGTTACTCCAGAAGGGAAAAAAAATCCTCTCGAACGAGAATCGAACCCGGGTCAGCAGATCCACGAATACATCACTTTAACACCAGACTATCCCGTGTGGTTGTGTGTTGTGTGTGTGTGTGTGTGTGTGTGTGTGTGTGTGTGTTGTGTGTGTGTGTGTGTGTGTGTGTGTGTGTGTGTGTGTGTTTGTGTGTGTGTGTGTGTGTGAGATCTCAGGTTTAAAGTCTATTCACATTTAGTAGTGATTTTAGACGGGAACCAAAAATAAATAAACAGTAAGAATGCATAACAATAACAAAGTGTTCAAATCCAGTACTTAAAAAATAAACTTTAACATACTACAAAAAACTGAAATTTTCGGACTTCTTATAATCTACACAATCTCCAAACAGTATTGATGGTTCCGGACAAATCTGACCACAGTGACAAACTGGTATAGGCAGGTTAAAATGCTTTTAATGTCGACAATAAAAAAATAAACATGACTATTGGTATCTTCTACCCACAAATACAGTTTTACATTCTTTCACGTACTTTGTCCTGAAGGCATTTACTTTAAATCTGTACATAAGGGAAACATATTTCTACGATTATACAAACCACAGACTTTGTTGAAATAAAGCATTTCGAAATCTATCACATTGCTTGTACAGCCATTATAAAGACAAAGCCAAAATTTCATTTTCTTTCTTTCTGGAATGCTTTCAGCAAGCGTTTTGTAGCAAGCTGTATCCCTCATGCAGAGAAAAGGCAACGTTTTTTTCACAAGAACTATTTTTATTTCCGCTCCTTTTTTGGAAGACGGTCAACTTTTTTCATTAAAAAAGATACCAGTGTGTAAAGGGAAACCCCAAACAGAAAGTAACATTTACTACCTCTAAAAATCAAAAAGGGTACCAGATGCCTGATTTCAATGATTAGGTCTTTTTTTTCTTTAAAAGTATAATTTTTTTAAAGCTTTGTAAAAACGATTTAGAATCAACACACAAAAGTATGTTAAATATGTCTTTAGGGAAGTCAAGTACATAATACAGTGCCAACACTATAGCAGTTAGCTCAGCTGTAAATATAGATTTATTTTTCCCCAGGGTGACAGCTTGTTCTACTTTTAATAATAATAGTAACAATAATAATATAATAATAATAATAATGTATGGAAGTTATATAGCGCTGAATCTTGAAAAGCAACAAATCAAAGCGCTCATATGACATTATTTTTTTACATCCAGTCCCGTGTGTATGCGGTTTTGTAAATTTTGTCATCTGTTCCCACCGGCACACAATGGCCCACTCTTTCGAAAAGCGGATTTTAAGTGTGCGCAAGATGTTCTTTCATGCGTTCGCACACGGGGCCTCGGTTTATAGTTTTCATCGAAGGACTTGAATGATGGAATAATGAAAGCCGCACCAGCCTCATTAGTATTTAAACGGACCCATCAGTATCATTTTGAGATGATCAGGATAAGTAGTTTGAATATGTCTTGTACTAGCGATGTAAAAATGTTAACATTTTCAGCTTTTCTTACAGAAGAATGATTAATTCTTTTCGTGTGTTGTTTGTGTGTGTGTGTGTGTGTGTGTGGTGTGTGGTGTGTGTGTGTGTGTGGTGTGTGTTTGTGTGTGTGTTTGGTGTGTGTGTGTGTTGTGTTTTTTGTGTGTGTGTGTGTGTGTTTGTGTGTGTGTGTGTGTGTGTGTGTGTGTGTGTGTGTGTGTGTGTGTGTGTGTTGCGCGCGCGCGCGCGCGCGCGCGCGCGCGTTGCCTATGAAGTTGATGAAATATATCATACACCAGAGGACAGATCGACAATTTAAAATATTGATTTTGTATTCAGTATCTTGCGCCTCCCCCCCCATAAAAACACACACACACACACACACACACCACACACACACACACACACAAACACACACCACACACACACAAACCCACGCACAGGGAAGCAAATTAAATGATGAAACATAGGCCCTTTTGTAATATTTCAGGGAAAACATTTACCTATCAGCTCATGTAAATGATCTGAATGTAAGCACTTTGGTTTGTGATGATGATGACGACGATGATGATGATGATGATGACGACGACGGTGATGATGACGACGACGACGACGACGACGACGATGATGATGATGATGATGATGATGATGATGATGAAACACACGCTACCATATATTAAGAAGCATAGGCATTCTGTAATATTTCAGAGGAATGTATTTTTCTCTCAGTTTATGTTACACAGGGTCACACAATCCAAAATGAGCTTCGTCTTCCTGAGCTGATCTACATTACAGACAGTTCTTGCTTCTTGCCACAACATTTTCAAATCTTTCAGCGTGCATAGCAATTAAAAACACACACAACAAAATCACTTAATCAATGTATTTCCTACAAACCAGTCCATGAAAGAGATAGAGAGACAGACACAGATAGAGACAGATAGACAACAGACAGACTGTCAGGTAGACAAGAGTCAGACAGATAGACTGACAGACAGACAGACTGACAGACTGACTGAAACGAGACACGAGAGCGAACAGGCAGTCATACAGAGCATTAGGTTGACAGACATACACACAGGAAACACAGACAGACAACAGACAGACAGACAGGGAGCCAGAAAAAGAAGCAAGCAACAAACAGTTTGACAGATATTCAGATTAACAGGCACACATTGAAAACACAGACAGACAGACAGACAGACAGCAGAGCGACAGCAGTCAGTGCAGTTCTGACAGCATACAGCCTGGGCTTCTGTCGCCAACACAAGGCAACGTGCAGCGCTTCATACTAATGACGTGTCACAGAGAGTAGATCATAAGATCAGTTCCCTCTGTTACAAATGCCTCCACCCTCCTACCTCTGTGAATGTCTTAACCTGTACACTCCTTCATGTTCCCTCTGCTCTCCTGCAGATACCTTGTGCCTACGAATACCTAGATTCAACCAATCCACCGTTGGCCGCCGCTCTTTCTCTATTTCGGGTCCATCGACCTGGAATGAGCTCCCTCTCTCTCTTCGCCAGAAGCCTAGCTATGACACTGTTAAATCCAGCCTCAAGACATATTTATCTCAAACCGAAGATTTCCCCCCTCCCGTTTCATATCAGAACTATCCCACCTTCACTAACCCATGTCCTATCACCCTGCTAAAGTATATGACCTGAGTGTGTGTGCTTTTGAAAAACATTCGACTATTGCAATTTTATTTAATAGATTTGGTCTACCATGTTTGTAATATCTGTTTGTTTAAACTATTGATTGTTTGTCATTGATTGCATGACTGTGTAAGATTAGGTTGAATGCATGCGCTTTGATTTGTCTTTGCAAGATATAGCGCTATATAAGTTCCACCTATAATAATAATAATAATAATAATGACGTGGACACTGACTAACACTTGGCCTGCTCTCCCACACTGCACCCACAGCCACAGGCGAGACAGCCTCTGCCCTGATTACACATTGTACATACTGCACAGTACCAAACATACACATCTCTCTTGTAGCGGGTTTGTGGTATATATATATATATATGTATATATATCTACATCTATATATCTATATATCTCTCTATATATATATGTATGTATATATATATATATATATATATATAGATATATAGATGTAGATATAGATAGATAGATATAGATATAGATATAGATAGATATATATAGATGTGTGTGTGTGTATGAACAATGTGATTTTCTTCTCAAGACGTTGGTGCTCAGCACATCCTTAGTGAGAGTTTGGTGTGGAAACTGACAGAGGGTGAATGGAACTGATGTGACATCATTGTATTTCTGCCGCTAGTGTCTGCGTTTTTGGTGCACACACATGCATGAACGCGCGCACAAACACACACACGTACATACACATGCACGCACACACATGCACACACACACACACACACAAACACACGCACGCACACACACAAATTTTGCGCACATGTTCAAACCCTTCCCGCTTTTCGGAAGAGTAGGCCATAGTGTGCCGGTGGGAACAGATGACAAACTTTACAAAACCGCATACATAGGGGAATGGATGAAGAAAAGCACAGGCATGCTTATTTCATTATCCTCGATATAAAAGAATAATAATTTAAAAAAAACTGGCACACGCAGACACATACAGATACACACATGCATGACACACTCAGACTGACACACACACACACATGCACGCACGCACACACACACACAACACACACACACAAATCTCTAAATGTGAATAGACGTTAAACTGAAGAACACACCACACACACACACACACACATGCTTTTTG
>CM054158.1:54459514-54508760 GCA_028751875.1 Rapana venosa | reverse complement strand
TATTGGATTTTTTAAAAAAAATTTTTTCCCCCCCCCCCCTTTTTTTTTTTTAAAAAAATTTTTATGTAGAGGGATTCTTTTTATATTTTCATATTATTGGATTTGCCTCTTAGTTTAATTTTAAATGAGTCCCCTATTTCAATTTATAGTTAAAGTGAAAACAATATGTGTCCCATTTGACATTGTTAGAGTTTATCTTATGACTTTTTAATTTGGGTTGTGTTATTTTCTTGGCTTCTTGTTTTGTTTGTTGGTTGTTTTTTGTTTTCTTTTTTTTTTCTTTTACTTCTTCTGTTGTTGGGTTTTTCTTTCTTTTTTGTTTGTTTGTTTGGTTAGGGCTTTTTGGGGGTGGGGTGGGGGGTGGGTATTTTAGGGTTTTTCTTTTATTTGCTCTTTGGGGGGGGGGGGGGGTGGTTGTTGGGGGGAGCTGTTTTGAAAAGGGTTTTTCCCCTTGTTTTTAATGTGAACTGGTTAAGTATTGGTTTATTTTTATTAAGATGTATCCTAACGGGCGGGACGGGATGTTAAAAGCACATATGTGCTTATTCTTACCCTGGGAAATAAAAGAATTTGTCATTGTCATTGTGTTTTTGTTTCCTTCTCTCTCTTTTAAGTATTTAAGAGTTATTAAAGATACCCTAAGGGCAGGGATGGATGTAAAAAAGGCATGGGTTATTCATACACTCAAAATAAAAGAATTGTCATTGTCAATGTCATTGTTCAAATCACTCACTCTGGTATGTACGATTATGAAAATTGGTTTTGAAATGCTAAGCTCTTGTAATTTAGTTCAGGGAGTTTAACGCTCTAGCCAATACATTTGGATTGATAGGGGTTTTTATGGTATTTGTGCTATGCCCATTTCAATAAATTTTCACAAATGATTGGGAAAACTAACCTCCTCTTTCTCTCTCCTCTCTCTCTCTCTCTCTCCTCCCCTTGCTCGGGTCTCTCTCTTCTCCCTCTTTTCCCCCCTCTCTCTCTCTCCCTCTCTCTCTCTCTCTTTTTCTTTCTTCTTTTTCTTCTTTCTCTCCCCCTCTCCCCAGGAAAACTGATGTCATCAGTTCTCCTTTTTGATATATAGATGTAGTGGTGCTGTTTTGTGTTTACATGTACGGGTGTGTAATATTTTTTCTTCCGCCTTCAGGGTGCTTGGGTTTAATCTCAGTTATTGTATTTCCAACCACACATCCCGTTAATCACAGTTAATGACTGAAGCTGGTTGAAAGCATTGTACTTTCCATTGGACAAGGAGTGACGAGCTTTAGAGAGCCCCTTGGGCTAGGACTGTCAAAAGGGGGGAGGACCAGAGGAGGAGGGAAGAGAGAGAGAGAGAAAAGGAGAGAGAGGAGAGGGGAAAAGGGAGAGCGACTCACACACACACGGCCTGCACACGCACATCATGCCGCACCAATACATACATACACCCCCATACATACAACCCATCTACAAAACCTAAAATACAACATACATAAAAATACATACAAAAAACATACATACATACAAATACTTTTCATGCATGCATGTATGCGTGCATGCATGCAGCATGCATGCATGCATCCTATCACACCACCACACATACATACATAATACAACATACATACATCTACATGCACAATACATAAAATATACATAAATATTAACCCAGAAAGACAGACAGGGAGGCACAGACAGACGGGAAGGGAAAGACAGACAGAAGCTCAGAGACAGAGCCACAGACAGATTAAGAGATGGAAAGAGACAGAGAAAGAACAAACATTAAAACAGTTCTGGAGACACAGGGAAAGAGAGAGACAGAGACACAGACAGACAGGCAGACAGACATGGAGGGAAATATGCCTGTCCTACATTTTGTGAAGCAGCAGACATATAACCACAGAGACATACCAAACAGCAGCGACACATTATTTAGACAGTGGACATGTAAACACATATGAAAACAGCAGCGACACATTATTTAGACAGTGGACATGTAAACACATATGAAAACAGCAGCGACACATTATTTAGACAGTGGACATGTAAACACATATGAAAACAGCAGCGACACATTATTTAATCAGCGGACATGTAAATACATATGGAAACAGCAGCGACACATTATTTAGACAGCCGAGATGTAAACACATATAAAACAGATGCGACACATTATTTAGACAGCCGAGATGTAAACACATATGAAAACAGCTGCGACACATTATTTAGACAGCGGACGGAATAGCTCAGTGGTCGGAGCACTCGCTTTCCCCCAGCCAAGTTAAGCAGCGTCGAGCGTGGTTACCAGGTGGATGGGTGACCGTTTGCGAGCCTTGGCTTCAGTACAGTTCCCCCAGTTCACCCAGCTGTGAATGGGTACCTGCCCTCTTTAGGGTCAGGGAAGGTAAAGCAGCGAGGGAGAGGAGATGGGCGCTGCCCTCAATATGCTGGCCCTAGAGAAGTGAGGTCTCTGACGCCTCGCTCCCCTACGACTTATATTTTATGGGACTCCTTTACCCTTTACCTTTTTTTTTTTTTTACACATAAACACATATAAAAACAGCAGTATCACATTATTAGACAGCAAATACTTTTAGACAGCAGACATATTATCAAAACATACTAATCATTGTGAAAACAACAACAACATGTTTAGACAGCGGACACATTTTGACACTGTACCCTGTACATAACCAGTGGTTTGATTTCAGATCACAGAACAGCTTACCTGTGGCACCAGCTAAACTATGGCGGAGCAGGAAGTTGATCTAGTCAGCACTTGAGGTCATAGTGAGGTGGTTCTAAGTTTAGTTCTCACGTGAGATAACTTCACAGCGCGTTCACTTAAAAATCGATCAGTTAACTCCCATCCATTTTGACCTCGATCTCTATGTGGTGTGTTAAAGAAGCTCTCTCTCTCTCTCTCTCTTCTCTCTCTCTCTCTCTCTCTCTCTCTCTCTCTCTCTTCTCTCTCTCTCTCTCCCCTCTTTCTCTCTCTCTATCGCTCTCCTCTCTCTCTCTTCTCTCTCCTTCTCTCTCTTTTTTAAGTGTTTGGGGTTTTTATTAAGATGTAAACCCTACGGGCAGGAACTGAATGTAAAAAAAGCACATGAGTGCTTATTCATTATCCTCGAAATAAAAGAATTTGTCATTGTCATTGTCATTGTCTCTAACTCACTCACTCACTCACTCATTCACTCTGGTATAGTACGATTTTGAAAAATTTGGGATTAAAATGACTTAAGCTCATTTCTAATATTTAGTATCATGAATTTTTATACGCAATCTTATCCCCAAATACCATTTTTGGAATTGATCTTTCTTTATCTGCCGCTGGTGCCCTTCGGCGTCGCGGGAGACCCAGACGTCTGTCTGCAGCAAGGCGGAGGCTTGATGTAGTGACAGGTCATGGGCTCGCAGGGTGTCAGCCACGGAGTCGCTCCATCGTCTCCTTTGGGCTACCTCTGGCTTTCCAGCCATTGTATTTGGTGGTGTATGCCCGTAGGGCTGGTTGGTTGGGCGGCATTCTAGTGAGGTGACCAAACCACTGATCCTTTGTTGTTCAATATGGTGGAGAATTTGGTGTTAGTCCCACCATGTCTCTGATCACCTCATTCTTTATCTTGTCGCGTCTGGTCTTGTTGACAGCTTTTCTCAGGCAGCGCATTTCATATGTGACCAATTTTCCCCTCTAGGCTTTTGTTAGGGCCCATGTCTGACACTGGTATGTGAGTGTTGAACGAAGATGGCGTTGATTGAGTTTTTGCCTTGGTGCCATTGGGATGCTGGAATGTTTTAGAAGGGGCGAGTTGGTAACTGCCCGCGTTCGCTTTCTGGCATCTTGTTTCTATCTCTCTGTCCAATTTTCCCTCTTCAGTGAAGAGGCTGCCAAGGTATTTAAATTCTTTGGTCTGTTTCAGCTGGGTGCCGTTGATGTTGATGTCCAGCTTTCTTGGATTTCTGCTGACAGACATAACTTCTGTTTTGGTGATACTGATCTTCATGTCATACCTCTCGCAGCTTGTGTTGAGTTGGTCTGTGTGATCTTGAAGAGCTGCTTTGTTCTGATTCACCAGGGACTGGTCGTCAGCAAATAATAGTTCGTTCAGGACCTCAAGATCTGGGTTGGCTTCCTTTGTAATCTGGTCCATGTAGATCACGAAGAGAAGGGGAGAGAGTACGCAGCCTTGCCTGACCCCTGATGTAACCGGGAACCAGTCGGATGTTCCACTGGCTGTTCGGACTGCGCTCATACTTTGGCAAGATTGCTCTGATTGTTATCAAGCAACTGCCCCCCTTTACGTCGTACTGCTCCAGATCTTCCAGAGCTTGTCTCTGTTGACTCGTCGAAAGCTTTTTCTTGATCAACGAATACTGTATGCAGGTCTTGGCGTGATTCGATGGCTCTTTCACACAGCTGTCGGAGTGCGAAAAATGCATCTGTGCACCCTCTTCCTTTCCGAAAGCCAAACTGGGCATTGCTCAGTAGGTGTTCTGCTTTGGCTCTTGTGCGCTGTTCCAGAATCTTTGCATACATTTTCCCTACATGGCTGAAAGTGAAATGCCTCTGTAGGTGCTGCAGTCCTCCTTGCTGCCCTTCTTCTTTCCAAATTGGCACCACTATCGCATTTTTGCCAGTCCATTGGTACTTTCCTCTCTTCCCATGCTTTCTGAAGATGATGGTGAGCCACTTAACTCCCGTTTCTCCGCATGCAAGGATGGCTTAGTTGTTATGCCATCATCGCCTGCCGCTTTCGCCTTTGGGCTGGTCTTAATTGCTTTTCTTGTTTCAGCTTCAAGGATTTGGGGCTCTAACTGGTCTTTATAGCGTGGTGAGAACTGAGAGCTGGAAGCTTGTACTCCAGATGGGTTTAAAAGATCTTTAAAATAGTCTTCCCATCGTTTCAGAATTTTCTCTTCATTGTGCAGTGCCTCTCCATTTGCATCATTCACTACTGTTGTTGGATTGAATGGCTCATCTCTTACTCCATCGTCTTAAAAACTTTTGAAAAATTCTCGTGGGAGTTCTTGCAATTTCACTTAACTTCTCTCCATAAGTCGCCCAAGATTTTTCTTTGGAGGCTTTCAAAACACGATTACTAGTCTTCTTGCGATTCTGTACTTGGCGTAGTCCTCTTTTGTCTTGGTCCTGGCCCAACTTTATATACTGCTTTTTTATCTTGATGGCTTCCTTCACCTCTTGGTTCCACCAAGCTGTAGCTTTTCCTGTTTTTACCCTCCACATTTCTTTGTCCCGCAGACTTCCCTTAAGTGTTTCAAGAGAGCTGGCTTGAAGGTGTCCCAGACTTGCTCCATGTTGAGAGGTGTTGTAAACAATGGAGTCAAGTTTCACCTTGATAGCACTGTGGATCTTGTTCTTGCACTTCTTTCTCTTCCAGTTTGAGGAGGTTGATTTTTTTCAGGCTGGTTCTTCCTAGCAGTTTGTTATTTCTTCTTCGAGTACTGGAGGCTAGAATGGGCAGGCCTGTGGTCAGTGTCAAGGTTGGCATTGGGGAAAGGCTTTGAGTCTTTGATGGCGTAACGTGTTTCTGGGTCTTGCAAGATAAAGTCCCATTTGAGACGAGATGTTGAATCGTTCCCATTTGTACCAGGTGTAAATTGGGGCTCGGTGTTGGAAAAAGGTGTTGGGGATGATCAGATCATGCTCTGCACATAGTTCCAGCACGTGGTTCCCGTTTGTAATTGCAAGGGGTTCTGTGGTCACTGTGGGGTCCAAGATGTTTTGTCCACGGGTTTCTTCTCTCACCAACTCTGCCGTTGAAATCACCCATGACATACAGGTCCTCTTTGTCAGGGGTGCTGTTGATGAGGTCGGAGAGCTCTTGATAGAATGAGTCTTTCTCCCCTTCTGAGTACGAATCGTTACACGGTGCATATGCTTGGATATAATAGACGATTTTGTTGGACTTTCTTACACCGATTTTAATAATGATTGAATTGATATGGGGTTTTTAATGGTTATTTTGCTTATGCCACATTTCAAATAAAAATGTTTCACAAATGATATGAAAACTAACTCTATTCTCTCTCCACTCTCTCTTCCCTCCCTCTCTCTCCTCTCTCTCTCCTCTCACTCTCTTCTCTCTCTCTCCCCCTCTCTCTCTCTCCCCTCTCTTTCTTTCTCTCCTCCTCACCAGGAAAACTGATGTCATCAGTTCTCTTGTTTTTGATATAAGACGTAGTGTGGGGCTGTTTTGTGTTTTAACATGTACATGTGTATAATATTTTTTTTCCCGCCTTCATGTGCTTCTGATTAAATCTCAGTTATTGTATTCCAATCCAAAACATCTCCGTTTAAAATCAACAGTTAATGACTGAAGGTGGTTGAAAGCCATTGTATCTTTCCATTGGACACAGGAGTGACAGAGCTTTTAAAGACCCATTGCACTAGGACATGGTCACAGGGAGGGAGACAGACAGACAGACAGACCAGAGGAAAAGAGAAAGAGTGAGAGGAGAGAGAGAGAGAGAGGAGAGAGAGAGAGAGAGGAGAGAGAGAGAGAGATAGACACACACACACACAACGTACACTTGCACACGCACACTCACGCACGCACCAATACATACATACATACATACATGCATCTGCATCATGCATGCGTGCATCCATCCAGCCATCATCCATACAACATCATATAATACATACATACAACATACATACATACATACAACATACATACATACATACACACACACATACATACATACATAATACATAATATGCAGACAGAAAGACAGACAGGGAGGCACAGACAGACAGGAAGGTAAAGACAGCAAACGAACTCAGAGACAGAGAAACAGACGATAGAGATGGAAAGGAACAGAGAAAAAAGAAACGTTAAAACAGTCTGGAGACACCGGACAGAGAGAGACACAGACACAGACAGACAGACAGACGACAGGCAGACAGACATGGAGGAAAATATGCCTTCCTAAATTTTGTGAAGCGCAGACATTAAACCACAGAGACATACCAAACAGCAGTGACACATTATTTAGACAGTGGACAGTAAACACATATGAAAACAGCAGGACAACATTATTTAGACAGTGGACATGTAACACATATGAAAACAGCAGCGACACTTTAGACAGTGGACATGTAAAACACATATGAAAACAGCAGCGACACATTATTTAGACAGCGACATGTAAACACTTTATGAAAACAACTAGCAATACTTTTAGATAACAGACATATTATCAAACATACTATTTATTTTGAACAACAACAACATGTTTAGACAGCGGACACATTTGACACTGTACCTGTACATTAACCAGTGGTTTGATTTCAGATCACAGAACAGCTTACCTGTGGCACAGCTAAACTATGGGTCGAGCAGCAAGTTCATCTACTCAGCACTTGAGTCATAGTGAGGTGGGTTCTAAGTTTAGTTCTACAGGAGATAACTTCACAGCGCATTCACTTCAAAATCGATAGTTAACTCCCATCCATTTTGACCTCGATCTCTAATGTGGTGTGTTAAAGAATCTCTCTCTCACTCTCTCTCCCTCTCTCTCTCTCTCTACTCTCTCTCCTCTCTCTCTCTCTCTCTCTCTCTCTCTCTCACTCTTTCTCTCTCTCTTCTCTAATCGCTCTCCCTCTCTCTCTCTCTTCTCTCGTCCTTCTCTCTCTGTTAAAGTGTTTGGTTATTATTAAGATGTATCCCTACAGGCAGGGACTGGATTAAAAAGCACATGAGTGCTTATTCATTACCCTCAAAATAAAAAGAATTTGTCAAAGGTCAATGTTTTTTCTCTAACTTTCTCACTCACTTTTAAATCATTCCCCTCTGGGAAGTACGATTATGAAAAAATTTGGGGAAATTAAAAAGACCTTTTAAAATCAATTTCTAAATTTTTTGTATCAGATTTTTATTCGCTAAATTTAAACCCAAATTAAATACCAAATTTTTTGGGAAAAGATATGGGGGGTTTTTTATGGTTTTTTGTTATGCCCAAATTTGAATTTTTAAAAAGTTTCAACAAAAAGATATGAAAAATTAATCTCTCTCTCTCTTTTCTCTCTCCCCTCTCTTTTTTTTTTTTTTTTCTTTTCTTTCCCCTCTCTCTTTTCAACCCGGAAAAAATGATTTATCAGTTTTCTTGTTTTTGATATAAAGACGTAGTGTGTGCTTTTTTTTTGTTTTAACTGTTTCTTTTGTGTAATATTTTTTTTTTTCCCGCCCTTTTGGCTTCTGGTTAAAAAACTCAGTTTTTTTCTAAATTTTCCCTTTTCCCCCGCTTTTTACGTTTAAAACAACCCGTTTAAAGACTGAAACCCGGGTAAAAAACCAGTTGTTTTTTTCCCTTGGAACAAAGGGGTGACAGAGCTTTAGAGAGACCCAATTTCACTAGGAAAATGGCACAAAGGGGGGGGGGAGACAGACAGACAGCAACAGACAACAGACAGGGCAGAGGAGAGAGAGAGAGAGGGAGAGAGGGGAAAAGGGGGAGAGGAGGGGGGAGAGTGAGAGAGAGAAAAAAGAGCACACACAACACGGGGGCACTTGCCACACCAAACTCAGGGTCGCATCAATACATACATACATACCCTCCCTACTACATACATACATACATCAAAAATACATACATTTCATGCTTTCAAGCATGCTTATGCGGGGCTTTAAAGCATGCATGCATGCCCGCATCCATCCACACACAAAACACATATATTTCATCATACATACTTTCATACATACATACATAAAATACATACATACATAAAATACCCTGCCCATACTTTCAATTTAAAAAAATATGCAGACAGAAAGGGAAAAGGGGGGAGGGAAGGGCAGACAGGAAAGGAAAGACAGACAGAACCGGACAGGCCACAGGGCCGATTAAAAGAAGGGAAAAAGAAAAGAGAAAGAAAAAAACATTAAAACAGTTTTGAGACACAGGGAAAAAGAGAGACAGGACCCCCAGACAGACGGGAGACAGGGCATGGGGGAAATTTTGCCCGTTTCCCAAAATTTTTTTGAAGCCGCAGGCTTTTAACCACAGAACATACCAAACAGCAAAAAACACACTATTTTGACAGCGGACATGTAAAAACATTGAAAAAAACAGCGACACATTAAATTTTGCAGTGGGCATGAAACACTTTTAAAAACAGAGCGACCCCCATTATTTAGACAGTGGAAAATGGGAAAACAATATGAAAACAGCAGGACACCCTTATTTAATTTCGGGACATGTAAAAACTTATGGGGAAAAAGAAACGACAAAATTTTTTAGACACCGAGTGTAAACAAAATTTTAAAACCGATTTCGACACATTATTTTTTGACAGCCGAGATGTAAAACACATATGAAAACCCCTGCGACACCCTTATTTAGACACCGGAGGAAAAGCTCAGTGGTGGAGCCTTTGCTTTCCCCCCCCCCAAGTTAAAACACCCTGAAACGTGGTTTTCCCGTTGGATGGGTACCGTTTGCGAGCCTTTGGGTTCAGTAAAGTTCCCCCCGTTCCCCGCTTTTGAATGGGGGACCTGCCCTCTTTAGGGGGCAGGGAAGGGAAAGAAGCGGGGGGGAGAGGGGATGGGCGCTGCCCCCAAATGCTGGCCCCAGAGAAAAGGAAAGGGGCCCCTTTACGCCTCGCTCCCCTACGCTTTTAAATTTTTTGGGACTCCCTTTAAACCCCTTTAAATTTTTTTTTTTTTTCACCCTAAAACAATATAAAAACAGCAGTAATTTACAATTTAAATTTGACCCGCAAAATTTCTTTTAAAACAGCAAAAGGGGCATATTTTTCCAAAAAAAAATAATAATCATTGTGAAAACAAAAACAACATGTTTAGAAACGGACACATTTTTACCTGTACCCCGTACATAACCATTGGGGTTTTATTCAGATCACAGAACAGCTTTCCTGTGGCACCAGCTAAACTTTGGCGGAGCAGGAAAATTGATCTTTTGTAGCCCCTTTTTGAGGTTTTTTAGTGAGGTTGGGTTTTAAGTTTAGTTCCCCCGTGAGATAACTTCACAGCGGTTCAAATTAAAATCGATCAGTTAAAATCCTTTCCCTTTTGACCTTTGATCCTAGTTTGGGGTTTTTAAAAGAAGGCTCTCCCCTCCCCTCTCTCTTCTTCTCTCTCTTCCCCCTCTCTCTTTTCCTCTCACTCCCCTTTCTCTCTCTCTACGCTCTCCCTCTCTCTCTCTTTCCTCTCCTTCTCTCTCTGTTTTAAATGTTTGGGGTTTTTATTAAATTTATCCCTAGGGCAGGAACGGGAAAGTAAAAAAACCCAGGGGTGCTTAAATTTATTTTCCTGAAAAAAAAGAATTTTTCATTTTCAAATTTTCATTGTCTCAAATCTCCCTCCACTCCTCATTCACTCTGGTTTTTAGGTTTCGATTTTGAAAATTTTTGGGTTAAAAAAAATTTAAGCTCCTTGCTTAATTTTTTAGTAACATGATTTTTTTTAAAAGCCCAATCTTATCCCAAATACCATTTTTTGGGAAATTTATCTTTTTTTCATCTGCCGCTGGTTTCCCTTCGGCGTTTGCGGGGGAAAACAGACGTCTGTCTGCAGCAAGGCGGGAGGGTTGATGTAGTGGGGCAAAGGGCATGGGCCGCAGGGTGTTTAGCCCCGGAGTCGCTCCCCGTCTTCCTTTGGTCTACCTCTGGCTTTCCAGCCAATTTTATTTGGTGGTGTATGCCCGGGAGGGGGTGGTTGGTTTGGGCGGGCATTTAGTGAGGGACCCAAAACCCCCTGATCCCTTTTTTGTTTTAATATTGGGGGAGAATTGGTGGGTTAGGTTTCCCACCAAGGCTGATCACCCATTTTGACTGTCGCGTCGGGCTTGTTGACAACTTTTTCAGGCGCGCATTTCAAAAAGTGACCAATTTTTTTCTCTAAGGCTTTTGTTAGGCCCAGTTTTGACATTGGGGATTGAGTGTTGGGAACGGGAAAATTTGGGTTGAGGGGTTTTCCTTGGTGTTTTATTGGGGTGCTGGAATGTTTTTTGAAAAGGGGGCGAGTTGGTAAAAATGACTGCGTTCGCTTTTTTGCATTTGTTTCTATCTCTTGTCCAATTTTTCCAATTTTTCAGTGAAAGGGGGCCCAAGGGATTTAAAATTCTTTGGGCTGTTTAGCCCGGGGGCCCGGTTTTATGGTTTATGTTTCCCGCTTTCTTGATTTCTTTTACAGCTAAATTCTGTTTTGGGGATACTGAAACTTTATGTTCATACCTCTCGCGCTTGTGTTGAGTTGGGCTGTGGGGGATCTTTAAAAGTGGTTTGTTCTGATTCACCAGGGCTGGTCGTCCCGCCAAAAAAAATTTTGTTTAGGACCTTTAAGATCTGGGTTTTGGCCCCCCTTTTTAATCTGGTCCATTTTTAGATCCCCGGAAAAAGAAGGGGAGAGAGTACGCAGCCTTGCCCGACCCCTGAAGGTAACCGGGGAACCAGTCGGATGGTTCCAAAGGGTGTTCGGGCCCGCGCTTTATACTGGGTTTGGGATAATTTCTCTGATGTTTTTCAAGCAACTGCCCCTTCAGTCGTACTGCCCCCGGAAATTTTCCCGAGCTTGTCCCCTTTTTTGACTCGGTCCCAAAAACTTTTTCTTGAACAAACCCCAATCTGTTTGCAGGGCTTGGGCTGTATTCGTGGCTTTTTCACCCGCTGTCGGAGGGGCGAAAAAATGGGGATCTGTTTCACCCTTTCCTTTTCCCCAAAGCCAAAAATGGGGATTGTTCAGTAGGTGGGTTTTGCTTTTGGGTCTTGTGCGCTGGGTTTCCCAAATTTTTTGCATTCATTTTTCCCCACATGGTGAGAAGTGAAAAGCCTCTGTAGGGGGCTGCCCTCTCTCTTGCTGCCCTTTTCTTCAAAATTGGGACCCCCTACGATTTTGGGCCGTCCATTGGGACTTTCCCCTCTTCCCTTGGGTTTTTGGGAAAAAGATGGTGAGCCCAACTGTAACCCCGTTTCTCCGCATGCAAGGATGGCCCTTTTGTTGTTATCCCCCCCCCCTCATCGCCTCCGCTTTGCCCTTTGGGGGTTTTTTGGGCTTAATTTCTTTTTTTTTCAGCTTCAAGGATTTGGGGCTTTTTAAATTGGTTTTTTATGCGTGGGGAGAACGAGAGCTGGGGAAAGGGTTGTACTCCAGATGGGTTTAAAAGATCTTTAAAAAAGTTTCCCATCGTTTTTAGAATTTTCTCTTCATTTTGGGGGTGGCCCCTTTTCCCTTTTCATCATTCACTACTGTTGTTGGGTTTGGGAAAGGCTCATCTCTTACTCTCCTCGTCTTAACACCTTTTTAAAAATTCTTTGGGGGGGGTTCTTGCAATTTTACTTAAATTCTCCCATAAGTCGCCCCAAAAATTTTTTTTTGGAGGCTTTCACAACACGTTTTCTATTTTCTTTTGCGATTCGGGACTTGGCTAGTCCTCTTTTTTTCTTGGTCCTGGCCCAAACTTTAATACTGCTTTTTTATCTTGATGGCTTTTCCCTTTACCTCTTGGTTTTCCCCCAAGAGGGAATTTCCCTTTTTTACCTCCACATTTTTCCCTTTTCCCCGCAAATTCCCCTTTAAAGGGGGTTTAGAAAAGTGGCTTGAAGGTTGCCCCCGACTTGCTCCATGTTGAAAAAAGGTGTTGTAAACAAAGGGGTAAGTTTCACCTTTATAAACACTGTGGATCTGTTTCCCTTTCCTTCTTTTCTTTTCCCGTTTGGGAGGTTGATCTTTTTTAGGCCCGGGTTTTTCCTAGCAGTTGTTATTTTTTCTTTCTGAGGGTACGGGGGGCTAGAAAGGCCCGGCCCGTGGCCCGTGTCAAGGTTGGGGATTTGGGGGAAAGGGTTTTTTATTTTTTGATGGGGGTAACGTGTTCTGGATTTTTGCAAGATAAAGTCCCCATTGGGGACGAGATGTTGAGACGTTTCCCCTTTGTACCCGGTTTTAAATTTGGGAGGCTCGGTGTTGGAAAAAGGGTTGGGGGGATGTCAGATTTTGCTCGCACATAGTTCCCCGCACGTGGTTCCCCTTGTAAAATTTCCAAAAGGGGTTCGGGGGTTTACTGTGGGTCCAAAGTTTTGTGTCCCGGGGTTTTTTCCTCACCAACTTGCCGTTGAAAAACACCCTTTTACCCTACAGGGGCCTCTTGGGCAAAGGGGGGCTGTTTTGGGGGCGGAGAGCTCTTTGATAGAAGAGTTTTCCCCCTTCTGAGTACGAATTTGTTTAAAACGGTGCATATGCTTGGATATAAAAGCCCATTTTTTTTGGAATTTTTTTAACCCATTTTAAAAAATTTATTGGGAAATTTATATGGGGGTTTTTAATGGTTTTTTTTGCTTATACATTTCCAAAAAAATGTTTCACAAATTTATGAAAAAATAAATCTTTTCTCTTTCCCCCTCTTTTCCCCCTCTCTCCCTCCCCTCTCTCTCTCTTCTCTCCTCTCCTCTCTCCCCTCCTTTTTCTCTCTCTCCAAACCCGGAAAACTGTGTCATCAGTTCTTTTTGGTTTTTTGATATATAGATTTGTGTGTGCGTTTGTGTTTTAACCCTGTCCCTGTGTTATACTATTTTTTCCCCTTCCCCCCCCTTTTTAAAAAAAGTTTCCTTTTATTAAATCTCAGTTATTTTTATTTCCAAACCAAAACATCTCCCTTTAATTTAACAGTTAAAAGCTGAAAACTGGTTGAAAGCAATTGGGATCTTTCCCTTTGGGCAAAGGGGGGACAGAGCTTTAAAAGAGCCCTTTTCACTAGGACATGGGCACAGGAGAGGGAGACAGACAGACAGACAACACCCGAGAAAGAGAGAAAGAGAATAGAGAGAGAGAAGAGAGAGAGAGAGAGAGAGAGAGGGGAGAATAGACACACACACACACACGTAAAACTTGCACACGCACACCCCACGCACGCACCAATACATACATACATACAACATGCATTTATGCATGCATGCGTGCATCCATCCATCCATCCATCACATACAACATACATACATACATACAACATACATACATACAACATACCCTACATACATACATACATACATCCCCACACATTTCATACATACATATATACATAAATATGCAGACAGAAAGACAACAGGGAGGCACAGACAGACAGGAAGGTAAAGACAGACAGAAGCTCAGAGACAGAAAAAACAGACAGATTGAGGATGGAAAGAGACAGAGAAAAAGAAACGTTAAAACAGTTTCTGGGGACACCGGGGCGAGAGAGACACAGACACAGACAGACCGACAGACAGACAGGCAGACAGACATGGAGGAAAATATGCCTCTCCAAAATTTTTTGAAGCTTGCAGACATATAACCACAGAGACATACCAAACAGCATGACACATTATTTAGACAGTGGACAGTAAACACATATGAAAACAGCAGTGACACATATTAGACAGTGGACATGTAACACATATGAAAACAGCAAACGACACATTTAGACAGTGACATGTAAACACATATGAAAACAGCAGCGACACATTATTTAGACAGGGGGGCATGTAAACACATAATTTTGAAAACAACCTAGCAAATACTTTTAGATAACAGACATATTATCAAAACATACTAATCATGTGAAAACAAAACATGTTTTGACAGCGGACACATTTTGACACTGTAACCCTGTAAAATAACAGTGGTTGATTTCAGATCACAGAACAGCTTACCTGTGGCACCAGCTAAACTATGGCGGAGCAGCAAGTTCATTCTACTCAGCACTTAGGTCATATGAGGTGGTTCTAATTAGTTTTTCACAGGAGTTTAAATTCACAGCGCATTCACTTCAAAATCGATTAGTTTTAAATCCCATCCCTTTTGACCTCGATTCTATTTGTGGTGTGTTTAAAAAATCTCTCTCTCTCTCCCCTTCTCTCTCTCTCTCTCTCTCTCTCTTCTCTCCTCTCTCTCTCTCTCTCTCTCTCACTCTTTCTCATCTCTCTCTCTATCGCTCTCCCTCTCTCTCTCTCTTTCTCTCTCCTTCTCTCTCTGTTAAAGTGTTTGGTTATTATTAAGATGTATCCCTACAGGCAGGGACTGGATGTAAAAAAGCACATGAGTGCTTATTCATTACCCTCAAAATAAAAGAATTTGTCACTGTCAATGTCATTGTCTCTAACTTACTCACTCACTCACTCATTCACTCTGGTATAGTACGATTATGAAAATTGGTATTAAAATGACTTAAGCTCATTGCTAATATTTAGTATCATGATTTTTATACGCTAATCTTAGCCAACTACCATTTTTGGAATTGATATGGGGTTTTTAATGGTTATTTTGCTTATGCCACATTTGAATTAAAAATGTTTCACAAATGATATGAAAACTAACTCTCTCTCTCTCTCTCTCTCTCTCTCTCTCTCTCTCTCTCTCTCTCTCTCTCTCTCTCTCTCTCTCTCTCTCTCTTTCTTTTTTTCTTTCTTTCTCTCTCTCTCTCACCAGGAAAACTGATGTCATCAGTTGTCTTGTTTTTGATATATAGACGTAGTGTGTGCTGTTTTGTGTTTAACATGTACATGTGTGTAATATTTTTTCTTCCCGCCTTCATGTGCTTCTGGTTAAATCTCAGTTATTCTATTTCCAATCCACGCATCCACGTTTAATCAACAGTTAATGACTGAAGCTGGATAAAAGCCAGTTGTATCTTTCCATTGGACACAGGAGTGACAGAGCTTTAGAGAGACCCATTGCACTAGGACATGGTCACAGGGAGAGGGAGACACAGACAGACAGACAGACAGACAGAAAGAGGAGAGAGAGAGAGAGAGAGAGAGAGAGAGAAGAGAGAGAGAGAGAGAGAGAGACTCACACACACACGTGCACTGCACACGCACACTCATGCTCGCATCAATAAACATACATACATACATCTACATACATACATACATACATACATACATACATACATACATACATACATACATACATGCATTCATGCATGCATGTATGCGTGCATGCATGCATGCATGCATGCAACATCCATCCACACACACACACACACATACATACATACATTACATACATACATACATACATCATACATACATACATACATACATACATACAAACATACATACATACAAACATACATACATACATATAATTATACATAAATATGCAGACAGAAAGACAGACAGGGATGCACAGACAGACAGGAAGGAAAGACAGAAAGAAGCTCAGAGACAGAGCCACAGACAGATTGAGAGATGGAAAGAGACAGAGAAAGAAGAAACGTTAAAACAGTTCTGGAGACACAGGGACAGAGAGAGACAGAGACACAGACAGACAGACAGACAGACAGACAGACATGGAGGAAAATATGCCTGTCCTACATTTTGTGAAGCAGCAGACATATAACCACAGAGACATACCAAACAGCAACGACACACTATTTAGACAGTGGACATGTAAACACATATGAAAACAGCAGCGACACATTATTTAGACAGCGGACATGTAAACACATATGAAAACAGCAGCGACACATTATTTAGACAGTGGACATGTAAACACATATGAAAACAGCAGCGACACATTATTTAGACAGTGGGCATGTAAACACATATGAAAACAGCAGCGACATATTATTTAGACAGCGGACAGGATAGCTCAGTGGTCGGAGCACTCGCTTTCCCCCAGCCAAGTTAAGCAGCGTCGAGCGTGGTCACCAGTTGGATGGGTGACCGTTTGTGCGCCTTGGTTTCAGTACAGTTCCCTCAGTTCACCCAGCTGTAAATGGGTACATGTCCTCTTTAGGGTCAGGGAAGGTAAAGCAGCGAGGGAGAGGAGATGGCGCTGCCCTCAATATGCTGGCCCTAGAGAAGTGAGGTCTCTGACATCTCGCTCCCCTACGACTTATAGGTTATGGGACTCCTTTACCCTTTACCTTTTTTTTTTTTACACATAAACACAATAAAAACAGCAACATCACATTATTAGACAGCAAATACTTTTAGACAGCAGACATATTATCAAAACATACTAATCATTGTGAAAACAACAACATGTTTAGACAGCGACACATTTTGACACTGTACCCTGTACATAACCATGGTTTGATTTCACATCACAGAACAGCTTACCTGTGGCACCAGCTAAACTATGGCGGAGCAGAAGTTGATCTAGTCAGCACTTGAGTCATAGTGAGTGGTTCCAAGTTTAATTCTCACGGAGATAACTTCCAGCGCGTTCACTTAAAAATCGATCAGTTAACTCCCATGCATTTTGACCTCGATCTCTATGTGGGTGTTAAAGAATCTCTTCTCTCTCTCTCCCCCTCTCTCTCTCTCCTTCTCTCTCTCCCTCTCCTCTCTCTCTCTCTCTCTCATCTCTCTCTCTCTCACTTCCTCTACTAGCTACTTCCTCTTCCCACGTGTGCAGACGTGTGCTCTTGTGCTCTGGAAAAAAATGTTCATTTAATCGGAACCTGTCTTCCAATATATTCATTTTGACCTGTGTCTTCTTTCATTATGGATTGCACCTGTGCTGTTGTTTTCTTGTAACGGTGTGTCCCTGTGAGATATTGGTGAAAAGTAATATAATTTGTCTTCATTTGTCACACTGATGTCCATTCACCTTCACAGTCGACTGCCCATGGATAGCCTAGTCGAAATGTTAATCCGTTGACGACACTAATCCTTTTGACTGAGTCAGCCACACTGGCTTGTGCTACAGATGTGGGATTCCGTGTGGCCAGCCACCAAGTGTTACAGCAAGGTGTGAAGTAATCTCAAGTTCTGGCTTGATGGCTGTCTAGGCTAGGCTAGCCTACCCATCAGAAGTGATGTGTGTTTGTGTGTGTGTAGGCCTTCATACTATTGTGCCACTAGTGCCATCACTAGGCTAGACCTAGTCTGTGTTCACAGCTTTTGATGGCCTTGCTCTAACACCCCCCCCCCCCCCTCCCTCCTCTCTTCTTCCTTTAGTCCAAGCCTTCTACCCTTTATGTCACATAGGCCTAGTATTGTTTGACACTTCTCCATGGTCAGATATAATATTATACTGAAGTGTTCCCTATATTCAAACATGTGAACTGTGGGACCAGGGGCCATGGGTTAGAAACAGAACCACCAATCTCCCAGTTTTCGCCCCACTCCATCTTACATCTCTAATCCCTTTGTCCATACCCCCCCCCCCCCACCACCACCCCCAAAATGTCAGCTGTCACCGATAAAACCCAGTGTGACTGGCCCCCAAATATAGACATAAAAATTGACCCAAAACAGTTAACTTTTAAATCCCTTTTCAGTACTCCCTTTGGCCAGAGTTGATCCTATACAAACGCTACATGCACAATGTAAACGATCAACCCGCCTTTAGCGTTTGTTGGAATGACTTTGCCAAACCTAACAAACCCATTTCCCTCAGTGAAAATAGAGACCTAACCAGCATCCCCACCACCCTACCTAGTGAAGAACTTTATAAAACTAAAATACAAGTGAATTGTGGAGACAAGAAACTGATCACCATCACCACCTTCTACACAACAGGAACGGTACTTGTGCAAGGCAACCTGTGCAGAAGATGGCTAAAAAGAGAATTTCAGACTCTGATACAAGTGATCCGAGCCATCTTCTGCCTGACACAGAAAGAAGCCCAGCCAAACCTGGACGAGGCTGTGCGTGACCTGTCCGAAGTACCTCTACCCCAACCCAAACCTTCCCACTCTGGCGGAATAATTCTCCAGGACATCCCCTCCCCATCCAGGAGTCCTGCCCCAACCAGATTGCTCCCATTTACCAATGTCACCACCAGCCCACCACCCAGTCCTGATGTCCCACTGTGTGATGCATCACCACCCTCATCCCCACCAGTTCAGCAGCCAGCCCAGGTAACTTCAGCAAGGAGAACACAACACAAACCACTTCACCAAACACAGCGAAAACACCACATTCACACCCTATGCAGACGCTAGTTCTCCATCACTCAACAGTAAGCAGTCCATCTAACATTCAGTCCCAAAACAGCACACCAAAACACACTCATCCATACTGTGTCAACACGTTGCACCATCAGTTACCCGCTCTCACCAAAAATCACATCGCTTTCCCTCGTTTTCCTGTGCAAACAAACAGTTACCCAAACACACAACGACTGAAGCAAAAGATACACTCACTGTCTTGCTCAATCCAAAAAACCACCAAAGCATTGGGTTCCCTCACCAAAACTATTCTCACACTGCAAACAGAAAACCACGACTTGAAGTCAGAACTCACGGAACTGAAACGCACACTATCAAAAGCACACACACACAAACACTCAACCTCACACACGCAGTCAGACAAAGAAACAGGACTCCTTACTATCATCCTTCCCTACCACCAACAGATTCTCTCTTCTCTACCACTACGACGAAAACACAAATCAATGTACACATGAAAACACTGACCAGAAGCCAACTCCACCTGACTCAACAACTTCACTACAAGCCATGGACAATACTGTGAACATCAACAACCAAACAGACTCTGGCAAACAAGCATCCGACATTACTGAAGAAATCAACAACCAAGCCACAAGCAACACTGCCCACACTGTCACATCAACAACCAAACAGACTCTGGCAAGCAAGCCCGTGACAACACAGAGGAGAAAGACCCAAACCCAAATGTTTGGACAACATCCCTCAAAGAAAAAGAAAAGACAAACTACAATCACCACTTCTGAAGCACCTCAGACTACTACAACAACACTCCCACACCACGCCAACAACTAGCAGTACAAAGAGTACACTCCAGCACAACGAACTCATCCTGGTGACTCATGTGACACGACACTCAAGTCAATATTCTATATTACAAAGGCAGAAATCAAAACATCAGCATCTCAGGTCTCACAGTTGATGACCTTATTCATTGGCTTCAACACATTCCCCGCAACAAAGATGTACAGCACCTCATTTTTCATACTGGAATCAACACATGCAAGCATACATCCATCACAGACAATAAATGGACACAACTTATCAGAAATATCAAGCATGTGTTCCCCCCAAGCCAGGCTGCTGGCATCGTCCATTATCCCCCCAATGGGACGACATCCTCTAAAAAAGACCGTCAATTTATCCAATATGTCCCTTGCCAAAGTGTGTTCTGCAGAAAACATCACGTTTGCAGACCACGCTGCCATATTTACAACTGCTAGTGGGGCCCCACGCAAAGATTTATATTCTGACCCTTTCCATCCCAGCCCCAAAGGTACAGACAGGTTAGCTACAGCCTCAAATACGCCGACCCCCGACACCAACGACAGCCTCTCCTGACGACCCCAACTACACGGCCCACTGACGTACAAAGGACGCAACCCTTACCTCTGCTTCAAAAAGGGTATCATGTCCCTGATACCCTTTTTCATGGGGATGTCAGACGCCAACCTACCCCTCAACCCCTGAATGACGGTGTCTGGGCCAACAGACAAACTCTCCCACGTCTACGATATGTGACGACCCTACCTCCTCCCCACCGCCAGCCCCCACCCTACCCAGCAGTGTCCGCCACCAGACTTCACCCAGCTCCAACTTTTCTGTCTAGGGTTACACTAGAAACTCTGGTGTAACAAATTCTCACCTACCAATGTTCCACATTAAGTGTGTGTGTGTGTGTGTGGTGTGTGTGTGTGTGCGCGTGTGTGTGTGGGTGGGTGGGTGTGTGTGGGTGTGGGTGGGTATGCAGGTACACCTATGTGTGCCTATGTGTGCACTACGTGTGTGTGTATGTGTGTGTGTGTGTGTGTGTGAACAAGGATTTGTATGTGCGTTCATACTGCATGCATGTGTATGAACACTTCCCTTAACCACTCATTAGTTAGAAGTTGCATAACATCTTACAAGGACTTACTCCTGTGTTCTGCTACCCATGGCCTTGAAATGTCAATTTGGTGACAGTTTAATTTTATATCATAAATCTCTATTCTGTGCTCGAGACACGCCCACCCAGTGCTGCAGTGTGAAGCAGACAGTTTAATTTTATATCATAAATCTGTATTCTGTACTCGAGACACGCCCACCCAGTGCTGCAGTGTGAAGCAAACAGTGACAGGACAAACCAGTGTCAATCTCCTGTACCAGGACCAAGCTTTCAGGAACAGTGCTGATTGTGCTCATCACTTTCCTTTCTCTTTTCTTTTATTTCTTTTATTTTTTTATTTGTTCTTACTTTTTTTAAAATTATTTTTAATTCTCTTTTAAAATCATATTTTCCAGGAACTGTGCTGATTGTAGTTGTGCTTATTATTCATATTCTGGCATCTTTTATTTACAGGTGCTTTACTGTATTGCTCGCCTCGTTTGTTGAGGGTGATTTGGTTGCTTTGTTGTTGTTGTTGTTTGTTTTGGGTTTTTTTTGTCTTTTTGTTTTTTTGTTTTTTTTGTTTGTTTTGTTGTGTTGTTTTTGTTTGTTTTTCTTTTTAAAATATCTCCCCTTTCTCTCGGTAACCAACCACGCCACCTGTAGATTTTTATTTTATTTTATTTTATTCTTCTTTTTTCTCGTCAGACTACTGTCAGACTGATTGAGTTATATACACATTGTGTGCTACAGAGTGGTAATTGATTTTACTCCTCTCTTCACCCTTCCACCACTATACCCCTATCAAGTATTCACTCCCCCCTCCTATTATTATTATTATTATTCATTGTCTCTCTTTTCTTCCTTATCTTCACCATTCTTGTACACATTAATACTTTCCTCACAAAACTAACTTTAATAGATGTATTCAAGACACAATTCATGGCCCTCCAAGGATGGCCTAGGAATTTGCCACCTAAATATAAACCATGCAGTCAATAAAATCGAAGATATAACAAGACTCATTACAAACCAAGGCAAACCATTTCATATAGTAGGTCTTTCCGAGTCAAGACTTACAGAACACATAACCAACACTGACATTTCCATTCCAGGATATAAAATCATGCAAAAAGATCCGCAAAAGCCCAAAGAAACAGGTCTCTTAATCTATATTAGTGAGTCTGTAACGTTCAAACGTCTTTTCCATCTTGAACGTTATGAAGTAGAATCCATCTGATCGAAGTACTATAAAAGGTGCAGCGCCTATTATAATGGGGTTCTGCTACAGAAATCCAACAGAAAGAAAAAATTGGATAGACAAGTTTGACTCATGATGAACGTAGTCCTATAGAATCTAGGGAAATTATCTACTAGTGATTTTAATATTGACCTAGCAAAAGTAAACAACCAATGGACCCAAGTTATAACTCATTCAATCTTCACCATTAGTAACTTCACCCACAAGAGTCACATCAAATTCTAACACAATCATTGATCACATCTATGTATCAGACCCTAAAAACATCATAGAAACTTGTGTCCCTGTACACAACGTAGCGACCACTACCCAGTCTGTACCACATGGTCAAAAAAAAGGAACAAAATTCCTAAACTGGCCATAAAACTATAACCTATCGCTCTTTTGCAAAATTTAATGACAGCTTTTCTTACTAGAGTTAAGCAGTTCCATGCTCTCGAAACATTCAATATTACTGATCCAGACCTGCCATTGAGTTCTGGATAAAAGTTTTTACTGAAATCTATAACAACATGCCCCATTAAAAACCATAAGGATCAAACATGTCCGCAAACCACCTTGGTTTACAAAGGAACTAGAAGAAGCATGCTATCTTAGAGATTTCTTAAAGAACATAAATATTATGAGAGGCAAAAAAATTAAGAAATGCCATAAATTCACAAAAACGGCGAGAGAAAAGAAATATTTCCAAATCTACTTTCATCCAAACAAAATTCAAAGACTGTATGGAAGGCAATCAATCAAATAACAAATAATCAATTGTCTTCCAAATCTAACGTAATTAAAGATATTTCTGCTGAAAAACTAAACAATCACTTCATTAATATTTCTTGTAACATAATTAACAATGATAAATCGAAGTCCAATGATCTCAATGAACTAAAACAATTCTGCAAGAAAAGCGTATTCCATCAAAACTCCACATACCATTCATATCTGTTTCTGAGGTCTACAATTACCTGACTCACCTCAAACAATCAAGTACGCGTGTCTGATGGAATAGATGGCAGAATACTGAAACTCTCAGCTCCAGTTATTACAGACACTCTGACACATATCTATAACCTTTGTCTTCATAAGAACTATTTCCCCAACGCCTTCAAAACTGCTAAGGTGATTCCGATCCACAAGTCTGGAGACACTTCTGATCCCTCAAATTATAGGCCAATCTCTATTTTATCTTACCTTTCAAAACCCTTGGAAAAACATATGAATAAACACATAGTCCATCATATAGATATTAACAACTTACTTCACCCAAATCAGTCTGGATTTTAAAAAAATCACTCGTGCCATATGGCATTAACTAGTCTTGTAGACAATTGGCTGTCTAACATTAATGACAATAAATTTTGTGGAGTATTATTTGTAGATTTCAAAAAAGCATTTGATACAATTGACCGAAAACTTCTCATTAAAAAGCTAGACTTATATAATCTCTCTACAAATACTCTTGAACTTCTTGCTTCTTATCTTACAAACAGTCAACAATGTGTTTCAATAGCTACGTCCACATCCACACTAAAACCCATTCCATTATGGAGTACCACAGGATCCATCTTAGGACCAATTCTCTTTTCATTATACATAAATGACCTTCCTCTCCATATCAAATCTAAAATGCGAACTTTTTGCTGACGACACAACCATACATACAAGCCATACTGACATTAACTCTCTTGCAAAGACATTGCAAATAGCACTGATGATCTTGTCAAATGGACTGAACTAAATCACATGTCTATACACCCCCAAAAAACAAAATGCATGCTTATCACTACCAGACAAAAGCGACAAAATCTATCTCATAAATTTTCTCCAATCCATATTGAAAAGGAAACAATAAACAAGCCTCTCACCACAAAGTTCTAGGAGTAACAATTGATGAAAATCTTAGCTGTACCATCACATATCCCATCTGTGCAAATACATGTCTCAAAGAGTATACCAACTGACTAAAATCAAACATTTTCTTGACTTTCATTCAAGAAAACTATTCTTTCAAGCTTATATACAATCCTCAATAGATTATGCTTCAACCCTGTGGGATTCTGCTAGTGCAAACACTATGAAACCATTATTAAGTCTGTATAAACGTGCTCTTAAACTGGTTCTTCTGAAGAAGACTACCTTACTAGAAGTGGATTATACCCAGTTAAATATTCTTCCCCTACACCAAAGACTAAGATTTAACAAAGGCATCATGATGTTTAAGATAATGACAGGAACTTTTCCCTCATCCTTAAAAGACAAGTTCCCAATGAATCATTCCAGAAATACCGAAAAGCCATTGTCCCAATCCAAGAATATATTTGTTCAAATCTAGCTTACATTACTCAGGCCCTGTGCTGTGAACTCCCTTCCTGACTCATTTAGACAACTCCAATCATTAACAATCTTCGAAAGTCATTTTTTCATCCACTTGATGCATCAAAAATAAAAATCCACAATTGATCTGTTGGAAACAAAGTAAATATATCCTCCCTTGCATTATACCAAATTATCCTCTCTCTCTCTCTCTCTCTCTCCTCTCTTCCTCTCTCTCTCCTCTCTCCTCTCTCTCTCTCTCTCTCCTCTCTGTACTGACATAGTGACTTGCTTTAATTGTAATGTGTGTGTTGTGTTGTGTGTATGTGTGTGTGTGTGTAGTGTGTGTGTGCCCTTGCTTTGTTTTGATTTTGTAACAATGAACTTGTCTGAGTTTTCCCCCCTTAAAATGAAGTTTGGGTTGTATTTGTTGTTAATGCAGAATGTATGGATTGTTAATTTGCAATGTTCTGTGGACAATTTCATTACTTCTGTGGACTTTTGTATCAATTCTAATAATGTGTATATAGGATTGCGCATGCATGAAATATGTGTGTGTGTGTGTGTATGTGTGTGTATGTGTGTAGTGTGTGTCAGTGAGTAGTAATGAGCGCCCATTCACAGTGTGTGCAGATGAGAGCGGAAAGAAAGCATTCTGTGTGTTTATTGTTGAAATAGCTGATGTTAGATTGGTCATTTTCTTGATGCTTTGTGCTTGCTGTCTTCGTACATCAAATAATGTTTATTTCCGGTTTTGTCTGTACAATGTACGGTTTTGATATTTTGATAATTATGACATGTGTCTATTATCTTGTATGTGAGGAAATGTCTTGCGAATGGATATGTATCCAGGATTGTTGTTGTGTGTGTGGTGGTGTGTGTGTGTGTGTTGTATTAGTGTGTGTGAGTGTGTATGTGTGAGAGAGATGTGTGTATGTGTGTGTGTGTGCATGCGTGGCTATACGTGCTGAGTGTGTGTGTATGTGTGTGTGTGTGTGTGTGTGTGTGTTTGTGTGTGCGCGCGCGCGCACGCTTGTATTTAGTCTGGACTTTGGGGGTTTGTTGTTTGATTAGGGAGGGGTGTTGGGAAGGGAGTGTTTTGTGGGTCTTTTTTTCTTGTTTAATTGGTTTTGTTTATTCATTTGATTTTAGATTTCTTGATTTTTCACTAATTGAATGGAGTTTGGTGAAATATTCATTGTTATTTGAAATGATCTTGTTTGTTAATTAATTGATTTATAATTATGTGTACCAAGTATGTGTACCATTTGACAATGTGTAGATGTTTATCTTTATGACTTAGTAAGTTTGGTGTGTTATTTTTTCTTGCTCTGTGTGTGTTCTTGTTCTGTTGTTGTTGTCTGTCTGTTTTTCTCTTTTTTATCATCTTTGTTGGTTTGGTTTTTCCTTCTCTTTTGTTTGTTTGTTTATTTTGGTTAAGGTGTTTTTTTGGGGGGGGTGGGGTTTTTATGTTTTCTTTATTTTCTTCTTTGGGGGGGGGGGAGGGGGGGGGGGGGGGGGGGCGGATGTTGGGGGGGAGCTGTTTGAAAAGGGTTATTTCCCCTTGTTTTTATTGTGAGACTGATAATTTGGTTATTATTATAAGATGTATCCCTAACGGCGGGACTGGATGTAAAAAAGCACATGTGTGCTTATTCATTATCCTCGAAATAAAAGAATTTTGTCATTGTCATAAAAGAATTTGTCACTCTTTCTCTCTCTATCGCTCTCCCTCTCTCTCTCTTTCTCTCTCCTTCTCTCTCTGTTTAAGTGTTTGGTTATTATTAAGATGTATCCCTACGGGCAGGGACTGGATGTAAAAAAGCACATGAGTGCTTATTCATTATCCTCAAATAAAAGAATTTGTCATTGTCATTGTCCTCTAACTCACTCACTCACTCACTCATTCACTCTGGTATAGTAACAATTATGAAAATTGTATTAAAATGACTTAACTCATTGCTAATATTTAGTATCATGATTTTATACGCTAATCTTATCCAACTAACCATTTTTGGAATTGATATGGGGTTTTTAATGGTTATTTTGCTTATGCCACATTTCAATAAAAATGTTTCACAAATGATATGAAAACTAACTCTCTCTCTCTCCATCTCTCTCTCTTCTCTCTCTCTCCTCTCTCTCTCTCTCTCTCTCTCTCTCTCATCTCTCTCTCCTCTCTCTCTCTCTCTCTTTCTTTTCTTTCTCTCTCTCACCAGGAAAACTGATCATCATTCCTTGTTTTTTGATATATAGACGTAGTGTGTGCTTTTGTGTTTAACATGTACATGTGTATAATATTTTTTCTTCCCGCCTTCATGTGCTTCTGATTAAATCTCAGTTATTGTATTTCCAATCCACACATCTCCGTTTAATCAACAGTTAATGGCTGAAGCTGGTTGAAAGCCAGTTGTATCTTTCCATTGGACACAGGAGTGACAGAGCTTTAGAGAGACCCATTGCACTAGGACATGGTCACAGGGAGAGGGAGACAGACAGACAGACAGACACAGAGACAAATTATTTTATTTCGAGGACAATGACAAATTCTTTTATTTCGAGGATAATGAATAAGCACCCATGTGCTTTTTTACATCCAGTCCCCGCCCTTAAGGATATATATGATAATAAAATAAAATAAAGCCTATAGCAATACACTTACACAGTGTACGGGGGAAAAATCTACACAAAATCACTGAAGAGAAAGAAAAAAAAGTACTAACATAAGGAAGAAAGCAAAACAGAAAACACAGAAACAACCGAAAAAATAGCAAGAACCAAGAGCAAAACAAAAGCGGCAACAACAACAAGGGGAAGGTGACACCCAGTAGTTCCCCCTCAACAACAACAACAACAAACAGCAACAACAACCCCAAACCAAAACAGAGCCAAACAAAGCAGAACCTCCATAAAATTAAAGGAGACAAACCACCTAAAAGTCATTTTTCAATAACACAATAGTCATATACAAGTAAAACATTCACAATTAACAGAGAGAGAGAGAGAGAGAGAGAGAGAGAGAGAGAGAGAGAGAGAGAGAGAAGAGAGAGAGAGACAATGACAAATTCTTTCATTTCGAGAATAATGAATAAGCACCCATTGCTTTTTTACATCCATCCTCACCCTTAAGGATATATATGATAATAAAATAAAATAAAGCCCATAGCAAATACACTTACACACTTAGGGAAAAAAATACTACACAAAAAAAAATCCCCACAAAAATCACCGAAGAGAGAGAGAAAAAAAAAGTAGCAACAAGTAAGAAAGAAAGCAGAGCAAATAACACAGAAACAACCGAAAAAAATAGCAAGAACCAAGAGCAAAACAAAACGCAACAACAAGGGAGAGGGAACAACCAAATAGCAACAACAACCCCAAACCCAAACCAAAACAGAATCAAACAAAGCAAAACCACTATAAAATAAAGGAGAACAAACCACGTAAATAGTTTCATTTGCTAACAAAAGAAACGGCAAAATTCTTTGTGCTTTTATGGAGGCAACAGCAATATAAACTACATTAAACAAATATTGTAGAAGCAATTTGCATCCCCATGTCACACGTACATCACACACACACACACACACACACACACACACACGCACGCACGCGCACACACACACACACACACACATACCCACACGCGCGCGCGCGCGCACGCACTCACACCATGCATCAATGTCAACATAAAAATCTTTATGAATATCATGTATAGTCATAGAGAAGGACATCTGCATTTTTTTTTTTTTTTAATGTGAAAAATGACACTTGTCATGATCAATACAATACACTGCAATAATTATGTGAAAAATGACACTTGTCATGATCAATACAATACACCGCAATAATTATGTGAAAAATGACACTTGTCATGATCAATACAATAATTATGCGAAAAGTGACACTTGTCATGATCAATACAATACACTGCAATAATTATGTGAAGACACGTGTTGCGATCCACTGTAAAATGTTAAAGTGACATTGGTCAAATCCATAGGACTCAAAGATTCGCATAATTGTTACCCACAAACTGTTGAAAGTATCTAGTCATCATCAATTAGTTGCTTGTAATATTGCCATTTACCTGCAAAAACACTATAAGTCATGTTTGTTTTAGCAATACACTCTTTAGTTTGATATAGTTTTTTCAGATATTTTCTAAAAACCCCAAATAGAGGTTCCGTTTTTTGTACTCTAGATCTGTAAATAAAAAATTTTGCATTGATTAATAATTCGTCTAGTATTTCATCACTCTTTGATCGAGAATCAAATCCAAACAAAATCTGTTCCTTTGACAGCACTAGATCATGTTATTGTACAATTTTCCTGAAGGAAGCTTGTAATCCTTCCAAAAATGAGAAGTTTGCTGCAAGCATAGAATAGATGATCAACAGTTTCTTTCTCAAATTACAGAATGTGCATTTGTTGCTTTCAGCAATTTCATTTTTTCCAGAATATTATTTGTTGCTAGAATTTTGTGAATCAGTCTTATCTGGAACCAATTTCATTTTAATTTCTTTTTATTTTAGTACTTTGTCAAAAATATTTCTCCAGTTGAGATCACCTGGTATTGCATTGTTCCATTTTATCGCAACACTTTGGCTGTTTGTTATCTGCAACCAGAATGTCATAATAAGGCGTGTCCCTTTTAATTGTCAGAATAAAACCCAAAGCCTTTTGAAGGCTATTTGATCTATTACATTTAATAATTGTCCGTTTTGCTGATATACTTTTTAATCGCTTGAACACACCTAAATATGTAATAAAATTGTCTTGATATATATTTCTTCTTAAAATTTTCATATGTCAAAAAATTTCCACTTTCGTCAACTAGATCTGCAATGCGATATATATCGTTGTCTATCCATTCTGTCAATTGAAAGAAGTTCCACCAACTTTAACATTCTCGTTGTAAAATAATTAGTTTTCTGTCAAAGATTTTCAGAATCAACAAGTTAAACTTTCCTGCTAAACATTTGTATGCAGGGAAATGTATCAATCCAGAATGCATTCGAACTTCTTTCCCTAATGGTATACATAGCTATATTTGTCCAGATCTTGACAACAGGGCAAATCTCTTCAATGATAGAACTCCACTTATGAATCCTGAGTTTAAGTTTTCTTATCCATATAAGTTTTAACCCCATTATATACTTTTAAGATATGGTATCCCAAACCTCCATGCTTTATAAATTTTGATTGTGTTTTTCTCGAGATTCTATCTTGCTTATTTTTCCACACAAACTTAAAACATAGCTTCTGAATATATTTATATAATCATTTGGTGGGTTAGGTAAGAGTATCCAGAGATATATCAGTTTGGAAAAATTAAAGATTTTAGCACTGCCACTCTACAATAGGTGTAATATTCCTTTTAATCCAGATGTTGAATAGAGATCTTATTTCTGTAATTTTGTTATCATAGTTCAGTTATTCACATTGTGACAAGTCTGGTGTAAACCATATTCCAAGTATCTTAAACTGTTTTGGTTCCAGTCTAACCTTAAATGGGTCATATACCTTGCATCAGAAAATGTTTTGCTCCCAAGCCATATTACTTTAGTTTTCTCTATATTCATAAACAGTCCATCACTTTTCCAAATAAATCTAAAGTTTTCATGGACTGTTCAAATGATATGCTGTCACCTTTATTTATTAGCTGTGTGTCATCAGCGAACTGTGACAACTTGTATTCTGTGTCATTAATATAAATACCTTTGATGTTTCGGTTTTCTCTTATCATAATTGCTAGAATTTCTGCTGAGAGAATAAATAAATATGGATATAGGGTCACCCTGTCTGCATCCTCTGTGGATATTAAACCAGGAGAGCACTGTCCATTAACTATAACTGTAGACTAATATTTCTGTAGAAGGTTGAAATCCAACGAAGTATACCTTTTCCAAATCCAAATGCTTTAAATACCTTTGAAATGAACTGCCAACTTAATGAATCAAAAGCCTTTTCAAAATCAATGGAAATTAACATACCTGGAAGGTTTTTCATTTTTAGGTAATTAATCAGATCATACAACAATCTTATATTATCTCCTATATATCTGTTGGGCAAAAATCCTGTCTGATCTTCATTGATGAGTTTGGGAAGAACTGTTTTTATTCAATTAGCTATACAGGATGAGCCTATTTTATAAATAACATTAAGTAAGGATATTGGCCTCCAATTTTTTATAAATTCTTTTGGTTTGTCATGTTTAGGGATACATATAATTAGTCCTTCTTTTTGTGTGTTTGTTAATTCCCCATCTCTAAAGGATCGATTTAAAGCTCTAACTACAAAAGAACCAAGTTGTTTCCAAAAAAACTTGAAGAATTCTGAGGTAAATCCATCAGAGCCTGGCGTTTTCTCATGTTTTATATTTCTAAGAGCGCATCCAGCCTCCTCCAATTTTATTTCACCTTCAAGCAATTTTTTTCTTCGCTTGATACTTTGGAACTTCTGAGATTAGATCTTTAATCTCATATTCTTTTACTTTTCGTTCTTTATATAGGTTTCATAAAATTCTTTTTTTTTTTTTTTTTAACTTCCAAAGAAATCCTCAGAATTTATAAGCTCCTTGTCAGTTGAAACAACTTTTGGCATATATTTACTGCCATAATTTCGTTTTCTAAATTACAATAATACTTTGTGATCTTTTCTCCTCGTCTAACCCATCTAGCTTTTTGATCTAAGAAGAACACCTTCATTTTAACATCTCTAATGTCTGTTAGTTACTACTGAAATCATTTATTTGCTGATGTCCAACTCTGTTTTGGTTTAGCTTTTTTCTCGACTTCTTGATTGATTTTCTAGTTTTGTTCCTCTTGCTTCTCATCACTTTCTTTTTCTGTGTTGCATTGCGATTGTCCCTTGTCCTAATCTTCATCCAGCAGAACATCTAAAAACACATTTCAGAACTGTTACTTTATTTTTAGTTCAAGATAATATCTTCCAGATTTTCTTTCTCATAGTGCGCAGCAGCATCATCTAGCTAGCTAGCTTCCCGTATCGACGACCCGTGGGGCACCCCCTCGAAGACTCTACACCTTTTTCCCTCCATGTACTCTCTCTGTTTTATGCCTTTCTCAGGGTTTTGTTGAGTTCGAGGCCTGTCCATTCACTGATGTTATCCTCCCACTCTTCCTTGGTCTGCCCTCAGCACATCGCTCAATAATACTGTTAATATTTTACGTAATTTCGTTTGTATACCATGTTTTTAATTTTCTATCCTTGGAGGAGTAGAGTTGTTAAAATTTCCAGTACGTCCCGCACTGCTTTTGTTTTACCTAATTTTAATCGCGCATTTTGGAATAAGCTATACATAACAGGTACGCTCAAAACAAATATCAAATTTAAAACATACACTGAATCTCAAATACAGTCAATTTAGGAAAAGAACGGAAATATAATATCTGAATAAAGCATTCAACGGGATACTAATTGTATATATAAGGAAGGAAAGGTAAAGGATTCCCATAACCTATAATCGTAGGGGAGCGAGCGTCTGAGACCTCACGTCTCTAGGCCACAATTGAGGCGGCGCCCAGTCCTCCTCTCCCTCGCTGCTTTAACCTTCCCTGACCCTAAAGAGAGGGCAGTACCCATTTCAGCTGGGTGGAACTGGGGGATCTGTACTGAAGCCAAGGCGCGGCAAGACGGTCCACCCACCAAGTGGTAAACCAAAGCTCGAAACGCTGCCTAACAATTGGCTGGGGAATCGAGTGCTTTCCGACCACGGAGCTATCCCTCCTCCTTCACTAATTGTAAATACTCGATTAAATCTAGAAGCAAATAATACAAGGTGAGAGAGAGAGAGAGAGAAGAAGAGAGAGAGAGAAGAGAGTGAGAGAGAGAGAGAGAGAGAGAAGCAGTGCATTTTAAATCCATATATAATGAATATAGTTTCAATTCATCAACTCTAACACATTTTAGAACTCTCTTGATTTAACATTGTAACAGCTAAGATCGTCCTAGAGTCATTATAATAAGTAAAAGATGTGGAAAATTCATTTTTAGAAGACATTTTTTCTATAAACACAATAGCGATATACAAGTAAAACACTCACACTTAAACAAGAGAGAGAGAGGAGGAGAGAGAGAGAGAGAGAGAGAGAGAGAGGGGGGGGGGGGGGGGGGGAGGGGGGAGGGGGGGGAGGGGGGGGGGGGAGGGGGAGAGGAGAGAGAGAGAGGATAATTTGGTCTAATCAAGGAGGATATATTTTAACTTTTGTTTCCAACAGATCAATTGTGGATTTTTATGTTTTGATGCATCAAGTGGAATGAAAAAAAAAAAGGGACTGTTTGAAGAGTGTTTATGATTGGTTGTCTATATGATCAGGAAGGGAGTCCACAGCACAGGGCCTGAGTAAAGTAAGCTAGATTTGAAAAAATTCTATGCTTGGCGGCAGAACCCTCAAACAACTTACGGTTGCCGGAGACATTGTCCCTCATGGGCGGAAGTAACACAGAGCTCAAGATCTTACGACCAGACTTAAGAACAGAGCTGGAGCATAGGGGATGGAGGGTGAGCTCCGGAGAAAAGTACAGTACTTTAACAGCACGAAAAAGCCAACAAATGCCACCGCTAAATTTACATATCGGTCCAACAAATGAGGTGGTAGATGCTTTTAAATACCTCGGCGCTACACTCACAAAGGACGGGCGATCGACCGACAGAATCACAGTCAGAATAGCCATGGCAACATCTCCATGACAATACTACACCACCATATGGAAAAGTATAGAGATCAGTGTCCCCCAAGCATACTAAAGCTCTACAAACCCTAATTCAGTCAATCCTGCTGTACGGACGTGAAACCTGGACATTGAACTGCTGAAACAGCAAAGCGAATCCAGTCATTCGAACAAATGCCATAAAAACTACTGGGCATATCTTGGAAGAACGAAAGACCAATGAATTTTGTCAAGATCAATTAACACTGCTGGCAGATCACCAAACCCCTTCTCACCATCGACAGAAGATAAGCGGACATGGGTCGGCCACGTCACCCCGCCTCAACCAACGCCTGCCTATACAGTAACTGCAGGGAACACGCGAAGGTGCAGAAGGAGGGAAACAAACAAGTCATGGATGACAACAGCAAGATTGGACCAGGATGACTGACTCGGCACACTGGCGCAGAGCCGAGGACCGAGATGGATGGAGGAGGCTTACCACGGCATCGTCATTCATGTCTCCCCCACGACCGCCAAGGCACGGTCTGAGGAAGATATGATGATGATCTTGGATTGGGACACATGCTTTTCAGTATTCTGGAATGATTCATGTGGGAACTTGGCTTGTAGGATGAGGGAAAAGTTTCCCTGGTATTACTTAACCATCTTGAGCATTTGTTAATCTTAGTCTTTGGTAGGAAATAATATTTAACTGGTATAATACACTTCTAGTTAAGGTAGTCTTCTTCAAAGATCCATTTTTAAGAGCACGTTTATACAGAACTTAATATTGGTTTCATAGTGTTGCACTAGCAGAATCCACAGGGTTGAAGCTTAAATCTATTGTGATTGGATATAAGCTTGAATGAATAGTTTTCCTGAATGAAAGGTCAAGAAAATTTTGATTTTAGGCATGGGTAGACTCGTAGACATTTTTTGCACAGATGATATGTGATGGGACCGGGACTGAGATTTTCCAATCAATTGGTACTCCTAGAACTGTGTGGTGAAGGCTTGTTCGATTGTTTCCTTTTCAATTGAGTGAGAAAATTTATGAGATAATTGTGTCGCTTTTGTCTGGTAGTGATATGCAAGCATTTTTGTTTTGGGGGTGTATAGACATGTGATGTAGTTTCATTCCAATTTGACAAGATCATCATGCTATTTTGCAATTCTTTGCAAACGTTAATGTCATATGGCTTGTATGTATGGTTGTGTCGTCAGCATAAAGTTCGCATTTAGATGTGATATGGAGAGGAAGGTCATTTATGTATAATGAAAAGAGAAGTGGTCCTAAGATGGATCCCTATGGTACTGATACTCCAGAATTAGGGGTTTTAGTGTGGATGTGGATCTTAGCTATTGAAACACTTTGGTGCCTGTTTGTAAGATAAGAAGCAAGAAGTTCAAGTGTAATTTGTAAGAGAATTAGAGAGAGAAGAGAGTGATAGAGAGAGAGAGAGAGTGAGAGAGAGAGAGAGAGAGAGAGAAGAGAGAGAGAAAACACAGAGAGGGAGAAAGACAGAGAGATAGAGGAGAGAAGTGAGAGGAGATAGAAGAAGAAGAGAGAGAAGAAGAGAGAGAGAAGAGAGAGACAAAGAGAGGGAGTGAGACAGAGAGAGAAGAGAGAGAAAGACACTAGAAGAGGGAGAAGAGACAGAGAAAGAGAGAGAGACAGAGAGGAAGAAAGTCACAGAGAGAGATACAGAGAGAGAAGGAGAAAGAAACAGAGAGGGAGAGACACAGAGAGAGAGAGTGGAAAGAGTGAGAGAGAGAGAGATAGAGAGAGAGAGATGAAAGACACAAAGAGGGAGAAAGACAAGAGAGAGAAGAGAGAGAGAGAGAGAGAGAAGAGAGAGAGAAGAGAGAGAGAGAGAGAAAAGACAGAGAGAGAAAGACACAGAGAGGAGAGAGAGAGAGAGACAGACAGATAGACAAGACAGAGAGAGAAAGACTCAGAGAGGGAGAAATACAAGAGAGAGAGAGAGAGAGTAATATAGAGAGCAGAGAGAGGAAGACACAGAGAAGAGAAAGAGAGAGAGAGAGAAGAGAGAGAGAGAGAGAGAGAGAGAACACAGAGACAGAGACGAGAACAGAGACAGATACATGCACACACAGAGAAACACAACGCACACTCGCGCGTCGTGTGAACGCGTGTTTCCTATGGGATGTGCGTGTTTGAATGTGTGTGCACCATGCACAGGCGCGCGCCAGTGGTGTAATTTGTGTGTTTCTGTGGGTGTGTGCGTGGCTGTTTCCTGTCCGCTGTGTATGTTGTAGCACACACATGCGCGCCGCGCCTGTGTGTATGTGTGTGTGGTGTGTAATACTTCTCTGTGTGTATTTGTGGGCGTGTATTTTCTCACTCCTCTGGTATGTGTGTGGCGTGGTATTTTCCTCACTCCTGTGTTAGGTGTGTGGCGTGTATGGCCTCTCTTCTCTCTGTATGTATGGGGCGTGTATTTCTCTCTCTGTGTGTATGTGTGTGGGCGTTATTTTCTCTCTCTCGGTGTAGGTTGTGTGGGCGGTATTGCTCTCGGTGTTGTGTTGTTGGCGTGCATTGCTCTCGGTGTGTGTGGTGTGGGCGTGTATTTTCCCCGCGGTGTGTGTGTGTGTGGGCGTGTAATTTCTCGCTCTTCTCTCTCACCTCTCTCCTCCTCTCTCTCGCTCTCATCTCTCTCAGTCTTCTTCCTCCCTCGCTCTCTCTCGCTCTCACGCGCTTTCCTCTCCTCGGTCTCTTTTGTGTGGGCGGGTATCTTCTCTCTCTCTCTCTCTCTGGATTGTGTGGGCGTGTATTTCGTGTTGTGTGCGTGTGTGTGTGTGTGGGGGCGTGTATTTCTCAAGGTGTGTGTGGGTGTGTGTGTGTGTGTGTGTGTGTGTGGGCGTGGAATTTCTCAAGGTGTGGGTGTGTGTGTGGGTGTGTGCGTGCATTTCCTCTCGGTGTGTGAGTGGGGGCGTGTATTTCTCTCGGTGTGTGTATGTGTGTGGGCGTGTAGTTCTCTCGGGTGTTGTGGGTGTGTGTGTGTGTGTGTGTGAGTTGCATTCTCTCGTGGGTGTGTGTGGGCGTGTATTTCCCTCGGTTGTGTGTGGTGTGGGCGTGATTCCTCTCTCGTCTCCTCTCACGCTTCTCTCTCTCTCTTTCGCTCTCTATCGGCTCTTTAGTTGTGTGGGTGTGTATCTCTCTATCTCTTCTCTCCTCTCTCTGTATGTGTGTGGTGGGCTGATGTCTTGTTGTTTTTGTGGGTGGTGTGTGTGTGTTGTGTTGTGTGTGGGCGTGGATTGTCTCTTGGGGGTGGTGGGGTGTGCGTGCATTTCTCTCGGTGTGTGTGTGGGGGCGGGTATTTCTCTCGGTGTGTGTGTGGGCGGTATTTCTCGCTCTCTTCTCTCTCATCTCTCACTCTCTCTCTTTCTCTCTCTCTCTGTCTCTTATTTGTTGTGGGCGTCTCTCTCCGCTCCTCATCTCCATCTCCTCTCTCTCTCTCGCTCTCGGTATGTGTTGTAGGCGTGTATCTCTCTCTCTCTCTCGCTCTCTCTCTCCGTCTGTATGTGTGGCGTGAGTTCCAATCTGTTGTGTAAGTGTGTGGGCGTGTATTGTCCACTCTCTCTCTCGCTCTGTATGTTGTGCGTGTATTTTGCTCTCAACGCTCTCTCTCTCACTCTCTCGCTCTCTTCTCTCTGATGTGTGGGTGCGTGTATTTCTCTCTCGTCGCTCGCTCTCTCTCTGTATTGTGGGCGTGTATTCTCTCTCTCCTCTCTCGCGCTCGTCCTCTCGCCCCTAATTCCTCTTCTTCTCTCTCCTCTCTCTCGCTGTATGTGTGTAAGGCGTGTATTTTCTCTCATGTGGGTATTTCTTTCTCTCTCTCTACCCTCTCTCTCTCTATCTCTCTCTCTCTCCTCTCCTCTCTCTGTGTATGTGTGTAGGCGGTTTGTCTCTCACTGTGTGTATGTGTGTGGGCGTGTAGTGCTCTCTCACTCTCTCTCGCAAATCTCTGTATGTGGTGGTCTTGAATTTATCTCTCTCTCTTCTCGCTCTCTCACTGTATGTGGTGGCGTGTATGGCTCTCTCTCCTCTCGAGCTCTCTCTCTTTCTCTGTAATTTGGTTGGGCGGTATTTCTCTCTCTATCTCTGTAAAGGTGTGGGGCTGGTAGTTCTCTCTCTCTCCTCTCCTGTATGTGTGTGGGCGGTGTATTTCTCACTCTGTGTGGAATGTGTCTTGGGCGTGGATTTCTCTCTCTGTGGTATGTGTGTGGCTGTATTGCTCTCGGCTGTGTGTATGTGGTAGGCGTATTGTTCTCGCTCTCTGGGTAGGTGGTTGGGGCGTGTATTTCTCTACTCTGAGTGTAGGTGTGTGGGCGTGTATTCTCTCTCTTACTTATGTGTGGTGTATTTTCTCTCTCTCACTCGCTCTCTCTGACGCATGCGCGTGATCCCGTGTGTATGTTTGTTGTGTGGGTGTGTGTGTGTTGTGTGTGTGTGTGTGTGTGTGTGTGTGTTGTTAAGAGAAACGTGGGTTTGAATTTGTGTGTGTTCTTTCTATAGATACATTTAGTTGTGGAGGTTTTCCCTGTTTGTCCTTCCTCTCTGCCTACCTGCCTGCCTGCCTGTCTGTCTGTTCTGCCTGCCGTCTGCCTGCCTGCCCTGCCTGCCTGCCTGCCTGCCTGTCTGTCCTGTCCCTGTCTGCTGTCTGCCTGTCCCCCCGGGGGTTTTCACCCCCATGGCCTGTCTGCCTGCCGCCTGCCTGCCTGTCTGGCTGTCTGTCTGCCTGCCTGTCCTGTCGGCCCGCTGCCTGCCTGCCTGTCTGTCTTCTGTCTGCCTGCCTCCGGCCTGCCTGCCTGCCTGGCTGTTGTCTGTCTGCCTGCCTTCTGTCTGCCCCGCCTGCCTGCCTGCCTGTCTGTCCTGTCGTCTTCCTGCCTGGCTGCAGCTTTGCCTGTCGGTCTGTATGTCTCGTGTGTGTCTTTCAATTGTGGCAGAGAGAGAGAATCGAATCAGAAACAGTCCATTCGTTACACCGGAACGTGTGTGTCGGTGGATACAGACTTTTTTTTTTCTTTTCCTCTAACGAATGTGGAGCTGCTCTTGTGGCAACGGGTCTCCATACGGTGCAGAGAGATCGTTCGAGGACCGAAAGGTAGTGGCCAACCAGGGCACAGTGCGGCGACAAGCATTGACGTCTGGTGGCAAAACTAGGGAACGAGGGGCGATGCCTGTGCCTGCCCCCATTTCTAGTGAGCGGAATGGAGATTGGGCATACTCTGTGCTGGTCGGTCCTGTCTTCTGTCCGGGCTTGTCTCTGTTTCCTGTCGGTCTGTGTAGTCTGTCTGTCTGGCTTTTTTGTGCTGTCTGTCGGTGTGTCCTGTCTGTCCTATCTTCTGTCTCTGTCTGTCTCGGTCGGTCTCTGTCTGTCCTGGCTGTCTGTCTGTCTCTCTCTCTCTCTCTCTCTTCTCGGTCTATGCTACTTTTGCAACTCTCTCGAGATATTATGTGTTCTCTCTCTCGCTCTCTCCACTTGTCAATCTCGCCCTCTCTCTCTCTCTCATCTCTCGCTCTATCTATCTATCTAGCTATCTATCTATCTATCTATCTATCTATCTATCTATCTATCTATCTATCTATCTATCTATCTATCTATCTATCTAGCTATCTATCTATTATCTATCTTTTTTACCTCTGTTTGTTCTTTGTCTCTCCTCTCTTTTTCTCTGTCTGTCGTCTGTCTCTGTCTCTCTTCCCTCCCTCTCTCTCTCTGTTACTTTGTAACTCTCTCAAAAATAAATGCGTTCTCTCTCTCTCTCCTCTTCGCTATCTTTCTCTCTCTCTTCTGTTTGTCTTCTGTCTGTCCTGTCTGTCTGTCTCCCTCCCGCTCTCCCTCCCTATCTCTCTCTCTCGCCTTCCTCTCTCTCGCTCATCCCTCTCTCTCTTCTCTTTATCGTCCTGTCTGTCTCTCCTCCCCATCCCTCACCTCTCTCGCTCTCGCTTCCTCTCTCTCTCGTCTGCTCTCTCTCTCCTCTCTCTCTCCGTCTCTCCTTTCGCTTTCTCTTTTTTCCTTCCTCCCTCTCTCCTCCCCTTTTCTGTTCTTTTTTCTGTCTCCTCCCTCCATCTTCTTTTTTTCCTTTTTTCTCCCCCTCTCTCTCTCCTTCCTCTTTCTCTCCACCCTTTCTCTCTCTCTGCCCTACCCCCTCCCCCTTTTCTCGGGTTTTTTCAACCTGTCTTTGCTTCGGGTTTCCAAACTCTCTGTTTCTGTTCCAAACTTTTTGGGTTCCCCATTTTTCTGTTTGTGTGGGTTTTGAATTTTTTTCAGTCCTTTCCCGCCCCTCCGTCCCCTTTTTCTGTCGGTTTTTCCCTGTCGTCTGCTGTCTGTTGTCTTCCTTTTTGGGTCTTTCTGTCGTCTGCTTTTTTTGGGGTCTGTCGGAAATGTCCTCACTCTCTTTTCTCTCCTCCTCTCGTTCTCCTCTCTCCCCCCTCCCCTCCTCCTCCTTCCCCTCCTCCTCCTCCTCCTCCTCCTTCTTTTTCTTTTTTCTTCTTTTTTCCTCCTTCTTTTTCTTCTTCTCTTAAAAATTCTTCTTTTCTTCTTTTTCTCTTCTTCTTTTTCTTTTCTTTTTTCTTCTTCCTTTCTCTTCTTCTTTTTTCTTCTTTTTTCTTCTTTTTTCTTCTTCTTCGTCGTCGTCCGCCGTCGTCGCCCTTTTGCCCCAACGAACCTCGACAACCCTATTGTTGTCTGCATATGAAAAAAAACGCGTCAAGCTGCCTTTTAAAGCGCCTGACAAGTAAAGGCCCCGCGCATCCGACATTGGCGTGATAAGAATTGTTTTAAATTTTTCTGGGGGAAAAAGAGGCGGGGCAATAAAACCAGTAAGGCAGAAACAACAAAAGGGGGAAACGGAAAAAAAAAGGAAAGGGAAAAAGAGGGTTTGAAAACGGGGGAATTTCCTAGCACTTTAATTTTCCCAAAAACGGGGATGCTGTTTTGTTTGCTGACTGGCCCCCAGCATCCCCGGGGAGTTTCTTTTATCTGCCCTGTCTGTCTGTCTCTTTTCCCTCTCTGTGCCCTTATCTCTCCCCTCTTTTTTTCCCAACCTGAACCTCTGTCTCAATTTTTTTTAAAGGGTTGTTTTTGGATTTGGGTTTGCTTTTAAAATTTTTTTTCCTTTTCTCTCAAAATTTTTGTTTATTCATTTTTGTAGGGGGTTTTTTTTTTGCTTCGGGACATTGGTTGTTTTTTGGGTGGTGTTTTGGGTGCTGTGGGGTTTAGAGAGGGGGGTTTTTTTAAGGTTTAATCTCCCAAAAATTTTTTCCTGCCGAAAAGTAAAAGGACGCCACTGCTGATTGATGACACTTGGTTTTCTATCCCTGTCTCGCTCGTGGTGCTGTGCGTGGGGGGGGGGGAGGGGGAGACTTTGACAATGACAATGACAATGAAAAATTTCCCTTTTTTTTTCGGGGTTTAAGGGAATAACCCAAAATGTTTCCCTTTTTTAAAATCCAGTCCCCGGGCCCCTTTGGGGTACATCTTAAAAATAATAACCCAATTTTCTTATACCGTCTCGCCAAAAAAAACAAGGGGAAAAAACCCTTTTAAAAAAAGCTTTCCCCCCCAAAAAACCCCCCCCCCCCCCCCCCCCAAGCAAATTTAAAAAAAAATCCTAAGATAACCCCCACCCCCCCCCCCCCACCCCCCAAAAAACCCCAACCAAAACAAACAAACAAACAAAAGAGAAGAAAAACCAAACCAACAAAAAATATAAAAAAGAAAAACAGAAAAACAACAACAACAAGAAAAGAGCAACAACAAAGCCAAGAAAAAAAACACAACCAAAATTAATAAGTCATAAAAAAATAAACATCTACACATTGTCAAAAGGTACACACTTTTTTTAAAACATGTTATAAGATATTGAAATAGGGCACTCATTAAAAAATTAAGTACAGAGGCAAGTCCATTAAAGTATTGAAAATTAAAAAAAAAGAATCCTTTAAACAGGTTTTAAATTGACTAAAAGCAAAGGGCGATAAAAAGGGGAGAGAGGAGAGAGAAAACTAGACAGAGAGTGTGTGGTGTGTATTTCAGAAAAAAAATAAGGGGGGGAATTATATTAAATCCCAAACAGTATTCATCCCTTTAACACTCATTTTAGATTAACTCGTTTCAAATTAAGTCATGATAATGAAACAAATTTAAACCCATACATCCCCACAATAAAAACAAGAAACCCAAAACCCAAAAGAAATTAAAAAATAACCCGTCGTTTTTGGGGGGAGAATTTTGGGGGGTGGTTTTGGGGGAGTAGTGTGGGTGTGTGTGTGGGTTTGAGCGTGCGCCCGCCCCGCGGTGTGTGTGTGTTGTGTTGGGTGTGTGTGGTGTGTGTTTGAGTGTGTGTGTGGGGGGGGGGGGGGGGGGGGGGGGGTTTCAAAGGGAAAATTTCTAAAATGGAATTTCCACACAGCACCGATCAACACAAACACTTTTTAATTTTGTTCAAGGGAAATTGAATGTCATGGTAATAAAATAATTTCAATACCCCTAAAACTCTCAAAAATAAAAAAGGGGGAAAAAAACCAAAAAGTCTTTAAAAAAAAAATCTACACATTTTAAATAAAAAGAAAAAAATTTTTTTTTCCAGGGTAATGAAAAGTATTCAGTTCTTTTTACTTCCCCAAACCCCGCCCATTGGGGGCCCATTTAAAATCACTCAGTACTCGTACTTTTAAGCAGAAGAAGCAAAGGGGAAAAAAATTTTTTTTTTAAAAAAAAAAGAGAAAAAGAAAAAAAAAAAAAAAACCAACAAACAAACAAACAAAAAAACAAAAAAACAACCCCGACGAGCAAAAGACAAAAAAATACCCCCGAACCCCCCCCCCCCAAAAAAAAAAAAAACCCAAACCCAAAAAAAAAAAAAAACAAACAAACAAAACCCAAAAAAAAAAAAAAAAAAAAAAAAGAGAAAAAAAAAACCCCCCGAAAAAAAACAAAAAAAAAACAACAACAAAAGCAACAAAAACACCCTTCCAAAAAACAAAAAAAAAAAAAAAAAAAACAAGAACTTTAAAAAACAAATGAAAAAAAAAAATAACCCAAAACCCCAAACAAAAAAAAAAACAAAAAAAACAACAATAAAAAAAAAAAAAAAAAAAAAAAAAAAAAAAAAAAAAAAAAAAAAAAAAAAAAAAAAAAAAAAAAAAAAAAAAAAACCCCCCAAAAAAAAAAAAAAAAAAAAAAAAAAAAGAACCAAAAAAACAAAAAAAAAAAAAAACCCCACCCCCCCCAAAAAAAACCAAAAAAAAAAAAAAAAAAACCCCCCCCCCCCTTTCCCCCCACCCCCACACACCCCCCCCACCCCCACACCCCCAACCCCCCCCAACACCCCCAAAACCCCAAAAAACAAACAACGAAAAAAAAAAAATCACCAAAAAAACAAAGAAAAAAAGCAAAAAAGAGGGGAAAAGGAGAGAGAGAGAGAGAGAGAGAGAGAAGAGAGGAGAGAGAGAGAAAAAAGAAAAAGAAAAAAGAAATTATAACAAAAATTTTAACCCCCTTATATTTAAAATAAACTTTAGTTTTCATTTAAAATAAATTTAAAAAGGAATTATGGGGCCAATATTTAACGGGTTAAAAAAGAAATAAAGTATGTTTGGGTTTTTAAAAAAAATTTATTGGGGGGGGAAAGGGGGGTAAAAAACATTTGAGGAGAAAAGAACATTGCTTTTTCTACCCCCCGGGTTAAAACATCTTTTAAAATCCAATCCAGTTCCATTAAAAAATAAATAACCCTTTTCAAACAGCTCCCCCCCCCCCCCCCAAACCCCCCCCCCCCCAAAAACCCCCCAAAAAAAAAAACCAAAAAAAACCCCCAAAACCCCCCACCCCCCCCCCCCCCAAAAAAAAACCAAAAAAAACAAAAAAAAAAAGAGAAGGAAAAACCCAAACCAACAAAGATGATAAAAAAGAGAAAAAAACAGACAGCAACAAAACAAGAACAAGAACAACAACAGAGCCAAGAAAAATAACACAACCAAACTTTAAAAAGCATAAAGATAAAAAACACACATTGTCAAAAGGGGACCATACTTGTTTAAAATATTAAAACAATTAATTAAAAAACAAGATCATTTCAAATAACAATGAAATATTTCACTCAAAACTCCCCTTCAATTTGTGAAAAAAACAAGAAAGAAAAAACAAATGAATAAACAAAAACCCAATTAAAAAAAAAAAAAAAGACCCACAAAACACTCCCTTCCAACACCCCCCCCCCCCTAAAAAACAACAAACCCCCAAAAATCCAGCTAAAAAAAGCGTGCGCGCGCGCGCGTGCCCCACACACACACACACACCACATACAACCATACACACACACTTACGCCGTATGCCAAAAGCATGCCAACACCACAAAAACCCCACAACCACTCTCCACATAACACTCACACACACACATCCTGGATACATTCCTTTTGCAAGACTTTTTCCCCCCTACAAGAAATAGACACATTCTAATTCAAAATACATAACCAACTTGTACAGACAAAACCAGGAATAAACATTATTTATTCAAGACGCAAGCCACAAAACATCAAAAAATGACCAGTCTAACATCAGCATTTTTTAACAATAAACACACAAACTCTTTCTTTCCGCTCTTTATCCTTACACAGGAAGGGCGCCCAAAATTTCTACTCACTGACACACACATACACCATACACACCCATATACACACACACAAAATTCATGAAATGCGCAACCCTTTTATAACATTATTAAAAATTGGGATCCCAAAGCCCCCCCCCACAAAAGAAAATGAAATTGCCCCAAACAAAAACTTTGGGAAAATTAACAATCCATACCATTCGAAATTAACAAAAAAAATAAAACCCAAAAACTTCATTTTAAGGGGGGAAAACTCAAAACAAGTTCATTTTTTAAAAAAAATCAAAACAAGCAGGGCACACCCCAAAACACCCCTTACTTTTCCCAAAGCAAGCCACTAATGTCATTTAAACAGAGAGAGAGGGGGAGAGAGAGGGGGAAAAGGAGGGGAGAGAAAGAGAGAGAGGGGGGGAGGAGGGGGAAAGAGAAGAGAGAGGGAATTTGGTATAATGCAAGGGGGGGGATATATTTATTTTTTGTTTCCAACAGACCCAATTGTGGATTTTTATTTTTGTTTGAAATTAAGGGGATAAAAAAAATAAACTTTTGAAGATTGTTTTGTTTGGAGTTGTCAAAATGGGGTCAGGAAGGGAGTTCCACACACGGGGCCTGAGAAAAAGTAAGCTAGTTTTGAACAAATCTATCTTGGGTTTGGGGACAAAAAGGGCTTTTGGGTTTTTTCTGGAATGATTCTTTGGGAACTTGTCTTTTAAGGATGGGGGAAAAAGGGTTCCTTTGTCATTATTTTTAAAAACATCATGAGGGCCTTTTTTAAAGGGGGAGATAGAAAGAAAAAGGGGAAGAAGAGAATGAGAGAGAAAAAGAGAGAGAGAGAAAGAGAAGAGAAGAGAGAAAGAGAGGAGGGGAGAGAATAAAATTAATTGCTTACGGTTTTAGGCCAAAATACAGAGGAGAGAGAGAGAGAGAGGAAAAGAGAGAGAGAGGAGAGAAAAGGAGGGGTGTGTGTGGGGGGTGGTGTGGTGTTTCCCTTTTTAAAAGGGGGTACTAAAGATAAAATTCTCAAAACAGTAAAACGATCACCTTTGGGACATTATTTTGATTATTTCATACAAAAAATATGTTATGAAAAAAATAAAAAAAAAAAATAATAATAATAATAATAAAAAATTAATTAAAAAAAACAAAAAAATAAAACCTAAATTCCCGATCCCCTTTGGACATTATTTTGATTACTCAACAAAAAATAGTTATGAAAAAAAAAAAAAAAAAAATAATAATAAAAAACAAAATTTAATTAAAAAAATTTAAAAAAAAACCCTCAATCCCCATACTCTTACACAATAAAAACAAAAAAAGAAAAGAAAGAGAAAGAAAAAAACAAAAAAACAACAACCACTTTTTTCTATAAGGTAAAGAGAGAGAGAGAGGGAGGGGAAGAGAGAAAAGAGAGAGGGGGGGAGAGAAAAGAGAGAGAGAGATAGAGGGGGAAAAGAGAGAAAAGAGAGAGAAAAGGGGGGGAGAAGAGGGGTGGGGGGGGGTGTGTTTTTCAGGGGGAAAACTCTAAAATATATAATTCTAAAGGCAGTGCGGGATCCCCGGGGCAACCCCAAAATTTTGTTTATATCATGCAGATTATATGTCAAGATAATTAAAAAAAAACTCAATACCGAAATACTCATACAAAAAAAAAACAAGGAAAGGGGAAAAAAGGGGGGGGGGGGGCCAATTCATAAGGTCGGGGAAGGGGAGAGAGAAGAAGAGAAGAGGAGAGAGAGGAAAAGAGAAGAGGAGAGGGGGTCCCTGTTTAAAGGGTTTAATACTAAATGAAAAATTTCCGAGAAAGACAGGATCACCATCAATATTTTTTTCAAAATTTTCTGTAAAAATTTGAACGCCATGAAAAAAAAAAACCCCCAAACGTCAAAAACACTAAAACAAAAAGGAGAAAAAAAATCGCTAAAAGTCAAAAAAAGGGAACACTATACTTTTGTAGGTAAGAGAGAGAGGGGGGGGGGGGGGGGGGAAAAAAATGGGGAGAGAGGGGAGAGGGTTTTTTGTGTTTGGGGTGTGTTTTTGTGTGTGTTTTTTAAAGTTTTATGCTTTTTTTTTTGTAAACAAACAAGACAAATAAAAATGGGAAAAACTAAACTGAAAAACATTCTCAAAATAGCAGATCATAAATTTGTGAACCCCTTATTTCTTTTAATACTCGTAAAGATTAACACATATTTTGTTATGTTTAAAATTTTTTTCTTATAACAAAAAGTGAAGAAAAAAAAAAAAAAAATTAAAATAATAATTTTTTTTAAAAAAAAAAAAAAATTTAAAAAAAAAAATTTAAAAAAATTAAAAAAAAGCTTCACTTGCAAAGACTCACTTTAAAACAACAAAAAAAATTTTTGAGAGAAGAAGAGGGGGGGGAGAGAGAGAGAGAGAAGAGAGGGGAGAGAAGGGGAAGGAGAGAGAGAGGGGAAGAGAGAGAGAGAAGAGAGAGAGGGGGACAACAGTCTGACATACATACAGGTAAAGGGGAAAAGGGGAAGGGAAAATAGGTGGATGGAAAAGGCAGAAAGGAAAGGGGGGAAGGAATATGCAACTTTGTTTTTTAAGGCATGGACTGGGTTTGTTTTTGTTTTTATTATCAAGGGGAGTTGATTTAATTTAGTTTTGTAGATTGTTATTGATTGATGTTGTTTTAACTGAATCGGGAAGGGGGTTCCACAGCATAGGGCCTGAGTAAAGTAGACTAATTTGAATAAATCTATTTTGGAAAAGGGGGAAATGGGCTTTTATAGTATTTTTGGATTGGGTTTTTGGGGGAATTTTGGGCTTTTTTAAATATGATGGAACATTTCCCGTCATGTCATTTAACTTTATGATCCTTTGTTAATTTTTTAGGCGTTGGCTTAAGGGGGGGAATATTTAATTGAGTATAGTCCCGCTTTTAGTAAGCTTGTCTTTTTTTAAAAAACCAGTTTGAGAGCTCGTTTGTACAAAACTCCCGTAACCCGGTTTCATTTGTGTTTTTTCACTAGCAGAACCCCCTAGGGTAGAAGCATAGTCTATTGAGGAAATTTTATATAAGAATTTGGGAAGGGTATTTTCCTTTAATGAAAGTCAAGGGAAATCTTGATTTTAGAAATTTTTGGGATACTCTTTGGGCATGTACCTAAAAATTTTACCCCTCCCGCTCATCTCATTTTGTTGTTTTTTTTTTCCCCCCCTTCAACAACCAAAATTCTATTTTTCCCTGCCAGGGTTTTGTGACCTTTGTGTGTTGTGTGTGTGTGCGTGTTTTGCACAATTTTGGGCTTGATGGAACTATTGCTTTCACTGGTTGTATGGGCGTTGAAAAGAGTTGAGTGCAAGCGCTTTTATTTGTCTCTGGGAAGATATAGCGCTTTAAATTCCATTTTTTTTATTATTATGTATTTGCATAGTTGAGGGTCTTTTGGTAGTTTCAGTATGACATTTAGTGATTTTTTTCTAAATCCAGACTGATTAAAGGGGGGTTAATTGGTGGATCTAAATGACGGATAGTGTTTGTTTATTTGTTGTTCCCAAAGGGTTTTGGAAAAGGGTAATATGAAAGGAAAAAGGGCTATAGTTTGAGGGGTCTGAAGTGTCACCGGTTGTGGGGGGATTCTTAGTGTTTTTAAGGGTTGGGAAATGGTTTTTTTCAAGACAAAGGTTAAGTATATATGTTAGTGTGTCTGTGATAACTGGAGCTGATAGCTTCAATATTCTGCTGTCTATTCCATCAAGACCACGCGTTCTTGATTGTTTGAGGTGAGTTAGATAACCATAGACCTCAAGAACAGACATAAATGGAATGTGAAGTTTTGAAGGAGTATGCTTTCCTTTCAAGTATTGTTTTAGTTCATTGAGTTTATTGGACTTTGATTTATCATTTTTAATAATGTTAGTAGAGACATTAATGAAATGATTGTTAAGTTGTTCAGCAGTAACGTCTTTGATTACATTTGTTTTGGAAGATGCTTGTTTGTTAGTTATTTGATTTATGGCTCGCCATACAGTCTTTGGGTTTTGTTTGGTGGATAGTAAGTCTTGGAAATATTTCTTTTTTCTCGCCGTTTTTGTGAGTTTATGGCATTTCTGAATTTTTTTGACTCTTCATAATATTTATGTTCTTTTAAAAGGTCTCTAAGATAGCATGCTTCTTCTAGTTCCTTAGTGAGCCAAGGTGGTTTGGAGGTATATTTGATTCTAATGATTTTTAGTGGGGCATGTTTGTTGTAAATAGCAGTAAAAGTGTTTATCCAAAATTCTATGGCTAAGTCTGGAGAGAGAAAAGAGAGAGAGAGAGAGAGAGAGGAGAGAGAGAGAGAGAAGAGAAGACAGAACAGACAGACAGACAGAGAGACAGACAGACAGACAGACAGAGAGGGCTAAAGACAGACAGACAGACATATAGACAGACAAACAAACAGACAGATAGATAGATAGACAGACAGATAGATAGATAGATAGATAGATAGACAGATAGATAGATAGATAGATAGATAGATAAACAGACAGATAGATAGGTAGGTAGATAGATAGATAGATAGATAGATAGGTAGGTAGATAGATAGATAGATAGGTAGATATATAGATAGATAGATAAATAGATAGATAGATAGAGAGATAGATAGATAGATAGATAGATAGATAGATAGATAGATGGATATATTGATTGATTGATTGATTGATCGATCGATCGATCGATAGATCGATAGTTAGATAGATATATTGATCGATCGATCTCTCTTTATCTACCTATCTATCGATCTATCTATCTATCTATCGATCGATCGATCGATCAATCTATCTATCTATCTGTCTATCTATCTATCTACTACTATCTATCTACCTACCTATCTATCTATCTATCGATCGATCGATCGATAGATCGATAGTTAGATAGATATATTGATCGATCGATCGATCGATAGATCGATCGATCGATCGATAGATCGATCGATCGATAGATAGATAGATAGGTAGGTAGGTAGATAGATAGATAGATAGATAGATAGATAGATAGATAGATAGATAAATTTGATTCCTAAGTTAACGCAATAGTGTTCCTTATATAGCTCAACTCTCTCTCTTTCCTTCTCTATCTCTCTCTCTCTCTCTCTCTCTCTCTCTCTCTCTCTCTCTCTCTCTCTCTCTCTCTCTCTCTCTCTCTCTCTCTCTTTCTTTCTTTCTTTCTCTTTCCCTCTCACTTGTCTTATCACTTTATCAATCATGTGAAGTACGTGTCTCCTGCTATCAACTCCATCAGGGTCATCGTTCAGGGGGTATTCTGTGTATGATTAAGAAAAACATTGCCCAACATGTAGTAACAGTTGACTCTTCAAACGATCATTTGTTAATACTAAGACTGTCGAAATCACTGTATGGTGGAATCAATGATGTTATACTGATACCTACCTACATCCCACCTAGTGGGAGTCCATACTACCAAAGAAGTGGTTCTGTTTGTTATTTACATGATATGGAAATTATAGTGGGGAATATAATGGAGGGTCAAGAGGATTGTGATGTTCTTCTTGTTGGGGGGTTGATGCAAGGACTGCAGATTCAGTAACACACAGCGAACCTTTGAAATTTTTCACAAAAAACCGAAAAAG
>CM054158.1:54457359-54459014 GCA_028751875.1 Rapana venosa | reverse complement strand
AAACCTGTTTCCGTTTATCGGAAGAGTAGGCCAGAGGGAATAGATGACAAAATTTACAAAACTGCATACACACGGGGACTGGATGCAACAAAGCGCATGAGTACTTATTCCATTATCTTCGAAATAAAAGAATAAGTAAAGAAAGAAAGAAAGAAAACACATACACACATGTACAAAAATACACACACACATTATATGTATATATACACATATATATACATACACACACATACATACATACACACATACATACATGCATACATGCATACATACATACATACATACATACATACATACATACATACATACATACATACATACATACATGCCTAACACATTTATACGAATTGCCTTTTGAGGTCCATATGTAAAGCTTACCTGCTTTGCTCTCTCTCTCTCTCTCTCTCTCTCTCTCTCTCTCTCTCTCTCTCTCTCTCTCTCTCTCTCTCTCTCTCTCTCTCTCTCTCTCTCTCTCTCTCTCTCCTCATAGTTACCAAGTTAAAACCCTAAGTTGTTGACAGGGGAATATGTGTACATACATAGAAGTGAAGCTTTTCAACTGATTCAAAATTGTATTTGCATTGTGAAATCATTGTTCTCTTCCATTGTATACCCCCCCCCCTTCCCTTTTGTTGTATTGTGGCCTAAGGCCGATGTACTATTAAACTATTTCAGAGTTCAGAGTTCAGAGTTCTCTCTCTCTCTCTCTCTCTCTCTCTCTCTCTCTCTCCTCTCTCTCTCTCTCTCTCTCTCTCTCTCTCTCTCTCTCTCTCTCTCTCTCTCTCTCTCTCTCTCTCTCTGCTTTCGTGTAGGAATCACACAAGCAAGAGTTAATGTTTTACCTCTTAACAATAAAGTGTATAGATAATGTGTATAGATATAGTGATAATATCCGAGGTAAATTATGTCCATTTTGTAAAACGAACTTTGAAAATGAAGCCCACTTTCTATTGGAATGTTACATGTACTCAAACTTAAGAGAAAAGTTTTTAAGCATATGTATAAAATTAATATACCATTGACAGATATGTTCAAAGTAAGAAATGATGAGTACAAACATAGTTTGTCTAACTACATTTTTCATTCTATTAACAAAAGGAAAATAATGTTGGCGCAAATACTTTATTGGAAAACTGCCACGATTTGATATACTCAATATGGATAATTTTTCTTAGACAGCATCTTCTTTCTATGATTGGGTTATGATTGATTTAAGGTTTATAATCAAGAAATAGAATAAATGGTGTTCTTCTTTTGTATTCAGTCATAAATTGTTACTGACATAATCTTTTTGCATTATTTGGCTATGTATATGTTGGTGTTTTTCTTCTCTAATCAGTCATAAATCATATTTGTTTGTGATTTGCTTTGCCATGATATGAATGAACCCATTGTTCTATCCCAAGCCAAGATAATGTATTGTGGTCCAAGGCAATGTACATTAAATCATTTCAGTGTTCAGTGTTCTTCCCCTCTCTCTCTCTCTCCCTCTCTCTCTCTCTCTCTCTCTCTCTCTCTCTCTCTCTCTCTCTCTTTCTCTTTCTCTGTTTGTCTGTCTGTCTCTCTCTCTCTTTCTCTTTCTGTTTGTCTTTGTCTGTCTGTCTCTCTTTATACTGTCTGTCTGTCTCTCTCTCCCTCCTCTCTCTTTCCCTCCC
>CM054158.1:54452359-54454859 GCA_028751875.1 Rapana venosa | reverse complement strand
ATGATTAAGAAAAACATTGCCCAACATGTAGTAACAGTTGACTCTTCAAACGATCATTTGTTAATACTAAGACTGTCGAAATCACTGTATGGTGGAATCAATGATGTTATGCTGATACCTACCTACATCCCACCTAGTGGGAGCCCATACTACCAAAGAAGTGGTTATGCTTGTTATTTACATGATATGGAAATTATAGTGGGGAATATAATGGAGGGTCAAGAGGATTGTGATGTTCTTCTGGTTGGGACTTGAATGCAAGGACTGCAGATTACCAGGTAAACACACAGCGAACCTTAGATAATTGCACACAAAACCTGAAAGACAGTGATGAATTGATGTTGCATGGACGAGTGTCAGATGATGATGTCCTAAATGGTTTTGGTACTGCTCTTCTTGATTTTTGTTTATCTTTTGATTTAAAAATTATGAACGGTTCATGTAATGTACCTGAATCAAGTAAGTATACTGACATATGCCCTCAGGGCAATAGTGTTGTAGATTATTGTATATCTACTTGTCATCTAGCTGACAGTATAACTGCTTTACGTGTGGAGGAAAGAATAGAATCATCCCACATGCCACTTAAATTTGTGCTTAAAACAACTACAGAACAGAGAGTCACAAAGAAGGAAGAATCGGTAAGTAAAATCATCTGGAATGAAGACAAGAAGGAAGAGTTTTGTGAATATATGATATCTGCAGAATTCCAAAACAAAGTGCAAGAGGCTGTGCAACTCACCACAGTAGATATAGATCAGGCACTTGAAGTATTTAACAGCATTATGAAACATGCAGCGCAAGGCATGATTAAAAATGTCGGGGGGAAAGCTGGGATGTCCAAAAGATTTTCTCCATGGTATGACCAAGAATGTGTGGAAAAGAAAAGGCTTGCTAGAAGGCAACTAAGGAAGTATAAGAAAAGTAGAAAAGAGGAGGACAAACAATGTTATCAGGAAAGAAGAAAAGACTATAAAAATACGCTTAAACATAAAGCACAAGATTATAAAAAGATCCAACTTGAGGCACTCATGAACTCACTGAATGATCCAAAACTATTTTGGTCATCAATCAGGAAATCACGATACAGGGCGGCTCCTGTGAGTGAAATAACTACAGAAGAATGATGTGAACACTTTAATGTGCTACTGAATGCAGGCACTGGGGAACCAAGAGGGCAGGGTGACAATGTTACAGCAGGGGAAGGAGAGGGGGACCAGTTTCTGGACAGGGTCATAACAGAAGAAGAGATTAAAACAGCAGTTAGACATCTAGGTAATGGGAAGGCCGCTGGTCCTGATGGCATTCTCAATGAAATGCTTAAAGCATCGGTGGGTGCTATCATGCCATTCCTCCTTAGGATGTTTAATAGTATGCTCGACACAGGTGTTTACCCCATTGAATGGACCAAGTCTATAATTGTGCCACTCCACAAAAAGGGAAAAACTGATGACCCCGGTAATTATAGGGGAATATCTTTGATTAGCTCACGATGCAAAGTTTTTACATCCATTCTTAACAAAAGATTGTATGAATGGGCAGAAAGCAACAATAAGATAGATGAAAGCCATGCAGGATTCCGAAGACATTACTCAACAGTGGATCATGTGTTCACCCTATATGCTTGTATACAGAAACAGTTTTTGAATAATGCAAAACTGTATGTGGCTTATATAGATTTTTGTAAAGCATACGATAGTATTCAACGCCCTGTGTTGTGGTCTGTTTTACTCAGAGCAGGGGTACACGGTAAGATGCTTAACATTTTAAGAAGCATGTATGATACTGTCAAGATGTGTGTAAGAAACGGAAATGAATATTCAGATTTCTTTAAATGTGTCCAAGGTCTAAAACAAGGTTGTGTTGCTTCACCAATACTCTTTTCTTTTCTTATTAATGAACTGGCACATGAAATATTGAGTCATGGGAAGCATGCAATACGCTTGTCACCAACTGAAACAAAGTTGTTCATTATGATGTTTGCCGACGATATTGCCCTTAATGTCATACTCTGTTATTGGCTTACAGAACCAACTCAACCTGCTGTTTTCCTCATCAGAGAGGCTAGGCTTGAAAGTAAATCTGGATAAAAGTAAAGTAATGGTGTTCAGAAAAGGAGGGTTTTTAGCATCAAAAGAGAACTGGTTCTATGGAAATGAAAAAATTAGAAGTCGTGAATGCCTACAAGTACTTGGGTATAACCATGTCCACCAAAATCAGCTGGACTATAGCAGTGAATGACAGGATAAGCCGAGCAAAGAAAGCAGTCTCAGACATTTTGAATTGCTTTTCCAGAATGCGTTGTAACTCTGCCAAAGTTTTCTTTAAAATGTTTGATGCACAAGTCCAACCTATGTTACTCTACGGATCCGAAGTATTGGGGTACACAAAATATGATTCCTTAGAAAAAGTACACTTGTTTGCATGCAAGAGATTCCTGAAAATCTCATTAAGAGCTCCAAACAATGTAGTGTATGGAGAACTAGGAAGACATCCACTG
>CM054158.1:54447359-54449859 GCA_028751875.1 Rapana venosa | reverse complement strand
GTGTGTATCCTGAGTTGTCTGATGTGGACGAAGAAAAGACAGTTGACTGCACAGTTGAGGGTTTTCATACTGGTATTGTGAAAGAGTATGCGTCCACTCTGATAGACAAACGTGTGCAGCGTCGATTACGAGACAGCAAAAGAAACACACAGTTTCGAAAGGTTGTAGTTCAAGATTCAGGCAACCAAACTATTCTGATGTGTGAATCGGATGACATCGCCCTAGAATATTCTTGTAATGGAGATACTGGCGAGGAATCTAAGTGTGTGTTCTGGTACATCAAGCAAGAAGACAGAAACATGTTGCCAGAAGAACGTGTCAGGCTTGCCAGACTTCGTAAAGGGAAGCAGCGTCCTAACACACAACACGCAGAGACAGTGGCACGTGCTGAACGGGAATTACATCTTCTTCAGGACCTGATCCGGTTTTACATGGGCTGACTTCGCTGGCTGCAGACTAGAAATGGAAAGGCTGTTTTGAAAACTGAGACATGGACAATAATGTATCAGATCTACATGTACATACCATTACTGACATGGTTTCCATGTCACTGTAATCGCGTCGCGTTCGATATCGTTTGTTACCGCGCCGCAGCGCTATATGGCTTGTTTGCTAAATAGCAATAAATATTGTTCATTGTTCATTGTTCTCTCTCTCTCTCTCTCTCTCTCTCTCTCTCTCTCTCTCTCTCTGTATTGTGGCCTAAGGCCGATATGCAATTAATTCATTCTCTCTCTCTTCTCTCTCTCCCCTCTCTCTCTCTCTCTCTCTCTCTCTTTTCTCTCTCTCTCTTCTCTCTCTCTCTCTCCCTTCTATTGTTGTTGTGTATTCTAATAAAGGGCATATTCATACTTTCGATTTTCAATATTATTTTGGACTTGTTGACTGTACTTTGAGCTCCAGTGAATCTCCTATTTTAATATCTTATTATCACGTGTAACAACTATGTGTGCTATTCTACAATATGAAGTTGTTCAATTTTATGATCTATAAGTTTGGCTTACTCTCTCTCTCTCTCTCTCTCTCTCTCTCTCTCTCTCTCTCTCTCCTTCTCTCTTCTCTCTCTCTCTCTCTGTTGTTATTGCTGTAGTTGTTACTTTGTTTTTTGTTGTTGATTTGTTTGGGTTTTTGTTTGTTTGTTTTTTGTTTTGGTGTATGTATGTGTGTGTGTGTGTGGAGGGGGAACGGTGTTGGTTTTTTGTTTTTTTTTTTTGTTTGTTTGGGGTTTTTTTGTGGTTTTTTTTCTCATTTGTTTGTTTGTTGTTGTTTTTCTTTGTTTTTGTTTGTTTGGGGTTTTTTTGTGGGTTTTTTTCTCATTTGTTTTTTGTTGTTGTTTTTTTTGTTTTTTGTTGTTTGGGGTTTGGGGTTTTTTTGTCTGTTTGTTTTGTTGTTGTTTTTTTTGTTTTTGTTTGTTTTGGGTTTTCTGTGGGTTTTTTTTCTTTTGCTTGTTCCGTGTTGTTTTTGTTTTTTGTTTGTTGTTTTTTTTCGGGTTTTTTTCTCATTTTTTTTTAAACGAAAAAGTTTTTTCTTTGCTTTACTGTTTGTTAGTGGGTTTTTTGTGGTTTCTCATTTGTGTGGTGTTTCCTGTTTTTCATTATGTGAAAAAAGGTTTTGTTGTTTTTTACTTAATTAATTTTTTTTATGACTTTATTGTTTTTGTTTTATTTGGAGTTTATGGGTATTATTTTGTTTTTGCTTCATTGTTAGTATTGTATGTTTGTGTTGATGTATTCTATTTATCTTTTAGTATTATCCCTGTAAACACCCCCCACCCCCCCTTTTCACCCCCTTCTACCCCTAACATCAGCTACCTCCCTTCCACCCACCCCACGGACGACATAAAAAAACACACTAACTACACACACATCACTACATCACATCACACTCATTTTTTCTCAATGACTGTAATGGTTAGATTTCTTCCTTGTTTATTCTTTTCTTTTATTGTGTGGATGTATGGGTATTTAATTTATTTTATTATCATGACATATAATTTGAAACAAAAATGAGCGTTGATGGGATCGCATACTGTTTTGGGAATTATATACTGGATATTATCTCTGAAAAAACACACACACACACACACACACACACACACACACACACACACACACACACAACACTTCTGTCTCTGTCTCTCTCTCACCTTTTATCGTCTTGCTTATAGTTATAGTGTATCCTGATGAAGGATTCATATTTTATATTTTCAATACTTTATTGGACTTGCCTCTGTACTTAAGTTTTAATGAGTGCCCTATTTCAATATCTTATAATAATGTGTAACAAGTATGTGTACCATTTGACAATGTGTAGATGTTTATCTTTATGACTTATTAAGTTTGGTTGTGTTATTTTTCTTGGCTCTGTTGTTGTTCTTGTGTTGTTTGGTTGTTTTCTCTTTTTATCTTCTCCTGTTGGTTTGGTTTTTCTTCTCTTTTGTTTGTTTGTCTTGGTTAGGGTTTTTTTTGGGAGGTGGGGGTGGGGGGTTTTTTTTAGGGTT
>CM054158.1:54434859-54444859 GCA_028751875.1 Rapana venosa | reverse complement strand
GCTATTGCATCGTTATTTTCCTCAGACTGACGTATCTTGTGTTTCCATAACAACTGGTCTGAGCTTCGGTATGGGTAACGGTCTCGAGGCAGCTTTTGAAACCCCCCCCCCTCTATTTCTGGTCATTCCACAGAGATATTGCAGCCTGAGGTTTTGAATGTGCTCACCCTCTGAAGCTCCTGACCCTGATTCCGGTCACAGTGAAGATTGCAGTTTTGTTAATTTACCTGTTCTCTCCAGATGTGCACTGACTGATCACAGTGAAGATTGCAGTTTTGTTAATTTACCTGTTCTCTCCAGATGTCTACTGATTCTGATCACAGTGAAGATTGCAGTTTTGTTAATTTACCTGTTCTCTCCAGATGTCCACTGATTCTGATCACAGTGAAGATTGCAGTTTTGTTAATTTACCTGTTCTCTCCAGATGTGCACTGACTGATCACAGTGAAGATTGCAGTTTTGTTAATTTACCTGTTCTCTCCAGATGTCCACTGATTCTGATCACAGAGAAGATTGCAGTTTTGTTAATTAACCCGTTCTCTCCAGATGTCCACTGATTCTGATCACAGAGAAGATTGCAGTTTTGTTAATTAACCCGTTCTCTCCAGATGTCCACTGATTCTGATCACAGAGAAGATTGCAGTTTTGTTCTCTCCAGATGTGCACTGACTGTGATGGCGGTGAGGATTGTGCTTTTGTTAATTTACCTGCTCTCTCCAGATGTGCACTGACTGTGATGGCGGTGAGGGTTGTGCTTTTGCTCATCTCCTCGTTTCCCTCAGCGCTGCTCTCCGTCACCTTCGCCTACCCCGTGGTCTCGGAGCCCGTTGGGGCACCACTGGTGATGTTGCAGTCCAGCTGATCGCCATGCCCAACTTGCATTCCTTCACGATGTTTCATTAATGTCTGTCACCATGTCTGACAACTTCTCGTCCTGTCTTTTCCAGTCCGTCAGTGTCATCTCAAAATCTGATATTGGTGCTGGAGCTCCCTGCCGCGCTGACTGCACACTGGCGGTTTTCAAAGGCGTGGCTGACGATGTTATCCCAAGAGATGGTGAAGAGCGTGGCTGAGGAGAGGCAGCCCTGGACTTCACCTTTCAAACTAGGAGCTCCCCCTCTCCCTGCACAGCCCCTCGCACCAGAGCTCAGCGCTGGCCTGGGTTCACAGCTGGGGATGGCGCGCATCAGCTTCTGGCCCTGTGGCTTTCTGCCCTGCTGTCCGCAGCGCGCCATGCCACACACTGGGCAGCGCCTGCCTTCTGCAGGTCAGGGGTCAGCCTTCTGCAGGTCAGGGGTCAGCCTTCTGCAGGTCAGGGGTCAGCCTTCTGCAGGTCAGAGGTCAGCCTTCTTCAGGTCAGGGGTCACGCACAGCGCCTTCTTCAGGTCAGGGGTCAGGCACAGCGCCTTCTTAAGGTCAGGGGTCACACACAGCGCCTTCTTCAGGTCAGGGGTCACGCACAGCGCCTTCTTCAGGTCAGGGGTCAGCCTTCTTCAGGTCAGGGGTCACACACACAGCGCCTTCTTCAGGTCAGAGGGGTCACTTTTCTCTGACCGCTGTGTGGACCTGCAGGAGCAAGTGTGTACGTGTTGTGTAGGTAGGTATGTACGTGCTCGTGTCTGTGTGAATGGAAGTGTGTCTGTACGTGAGCATGCATATGTGTATGTGTGAATATATGGGTATGTGTACGTGAGCATGCATATGTGTATGTGTGAATGTGTGGGTATAATTATGTATGTGTGCATGCATATGTGTATGTGTGAATGTATGGGTATCTGTACGTATGTGTGCATGCATATGTGTATGTGTGAATGTATGGGTGTCTGTATGTGTGCATGCATTATGTGTATGTGTGATTGTATGGGTATATGTATGTGTGCATGCATTATGTGTAGTGTGTGATTGTATGGGTATATGTATGTGTGCATGCATTATGTGTATGTGTGATTGTATGGGTATCGTATGTGTGCATGCATTATGTGTATGTGTGAATGTATGGGTATCTGTATGTGTGCATGCATATGTGTATGTGTGAATGTATGGGTATATGTATGTGTGCATGCATTATGTGTATTGTGAATGTATGGGTATCTGTATGAGTGCATACATATGTGGCATGTGTGAATGAATGGGTATCTGTGTGCATGCATATGTATATGTGTGTTCGGGTATATGTATGTGTGCATGCATATGTGTATGTGTGAATGTATGGGAATCTGTGTGCATGCATATGTGTATGTGTGAATGTATGGATATCTGTATGTGTGCATGTATGTGTCAACGTGTGAAGCGACATGCAGAGAGAGACAGACAGACAGACAGACATACAGAGACAGACAGAGACAGACAGAGAGAGAGACAGACAGACAGAGACAGAGAGAGACAAAGACAGAGAGAGACAGAGACAAAGAGAGACAAAGACACAGACAGAGACAGAGACAGAGGCAGAGACAGAGGCAGAGAGATATGCACATGTGGCTCTCCACACACACACATACACACTCTCTCTCTCTCTCAAACGCACACACACGCGCGCGCGCGCACACACACACACACACACACACACACACACACATACACACACACGCACGCACGCACGCACGCACGCACGCACTCAAGTACGCACTGGTACCACCTCCCAAAACACACACCCAGCGTAATGAAAACAAACAGCAGAAATGACATAATAAGCTTTATTGCAAACCTACTGAAAACCCAAGCAAAATCTGAATTAAAAAGTGAAGAAATGGTGTGTGTGTGTGTGTGTGTGTGTGTGCGTGCGTGTGTGTGTGTGTGTGTGTGTGTGTGTGTGTGTGTGTGTGTGTGTATGTGTGTGTGTGTGTGTGTTGTGTGTGTGTGTGTGTGTGTATGTGTGTGTGTGTGTGTGTGTGTGTGTGTGTGTGTGTGTGTGTGTGTGTGTGTGTGTGTGTGTGTGTGTGTGTGTGTGTGTGTGTGTGTGAGTGTGTGTGTGTAAGTTGAGAAGGAGGGAGTGGGTGCTGTGTAATACAGATGTAATGGAGCAGTAAGGGCTGACAACTGAAGGAGCAATAAACTGCCTGAATCCCGGATAAGTCAAAAAGTTGTGTCCCTTGTTATGCAGGCCCGGATTTTTCATTGAATCTGACCAATCTGATGTTTCAGCTTCAAGTTTTCTGAATAAGAGAGAGCAACATTCTGATGTTCCAGCTTCAAGTTTTCTGAATGAGGTGTTACAGAGAGCAACATTCTGATGTTTCAGCTTCAAGTTTTCTGAATAAGAAAGAGCAACAATCTGATGTTTCAGCTTCAAGTTTTCTGAATGAGGTGTTACAGAGAGCAACATTCTGATGTTTCAGCTTCAAGTTTTCTGAATAAGAAAGAGCAACAATCTGATGTTTCAGCTTCAAGTTTTCTGAATGAGGTGTTACAGAGAGCAACAATCTGATGTTCCAGCTTCAAGTTTTCTGAATGAGGTGTTACAGAGAGCAACACTGCTCTTTTTAACTTCCAGCCTTCCAAAGAATATACATTTTTAAAAAGGAGTTAGTACAGAGTTAGAGAGCAACATCTAATTTTTGTTTTAAGTATTCTAAAGGAAATTTTGCATAAAGCAACACTGAAGCCTTAAGTATAAAGTTTTTTAAAGACATTTTATGAGAGTAATACAAATCATTAAATTTTTAGCTTAACATTTTCTAAAGGAGATATAACATAAAGCAACACTGGTACTTTTAGTTTCAAGTTTTCTGAAAGACATTTTATGTAGAGTAAAACAGATCACTACATTTTTGGCTAAAAAAAATTCTTAAGGAGAATTGACATAAAGCAACACTGGTACTTTTAACTTCAACTTTTCTACAGGAGATGTTACAGAAGTCACACTGGTGCTTATAGTTTCAACTTTTCAGAAAGACATGTTAGGAAGAGCAGTTTTTAGTGTGAAGCTTTCTTAAGGAGATTTTACAGAAAACAACTCAGATACGTTTATCATAAAATTTGTCTGAAGGTGATATTACAGACAGCAACACTGATTATTTCACCTCTCAGTTTCTTAAAGGAGATATTACAGAAAGTAACACTGATTATTTATACCTTTCAGTTTCTTAAAGGTGATAATACAGAAAGTAACACTGATTATTTATACCTTCCAGTTTCTTAAAGGTGATGTTACAGACAGTAACACTGATTATTTATACCTTCCAGTTTCTTAAAGGTGATATTACAGAAAGTAACACTGATTATTTATACCTTTCAGTTTCTTAAAGAAGATATTACAGACAGTAACACTGATTGTTTCACCTTCCAGTTTCTTAAAGGTGATGTTACAGACAGTAACACTGATTGTTTTACCTTTCAGTTTCTTAAAGGGGATATTACAGAAAGTAACACTGATTATTTCACCTTCCAGTTTCTTAAAGGAGATAATACAGACAGTAACACTGATTGTTTATACCTTTCAGTTTCTTAAAGGTGATGTTACAGACAGTAACACTGATTGTTTTACCTTTCAGTTTCTTAAAGGTGATGTTACAGACAGTAACACCGATTGTTTTACCTTTCAGTTTCTTAAAGGAGATAATGGTTCCAGAGAGCAAACAACCCAGAGCCATATCAGGCACACCCCACCTGGCAGACACAGCTGTCCATATATTGATGATGATGATGATGATGATGATGATGATGATGATGATGATGATGATGATGATGATGATGATGATGATGATGATGATGATGATGATGATGATGATGATGATATCGGCTGGTGAGGGCCGGGCTGTCTAGACAAAAAGCCTGCAACACCCAGACATTTTCCATGGAAAACGACCTGAAGTTTCCAATAGTAACATGCGTATTAAAAAGTCATAGCATGAGCATGTGGGAGCGGTAACATAGGGATAGCAGATGAACAGTAATATACAGTACTGCTGAATCATGATGATGAACCTGTATGTGACACTGCAAAATAAAAAATATCACCAACAAAACAATTATTTATAGAAAATAATCTGGTTGAACATAATGATGAACGCAAAGTAAAGCCAACAACTTTTAATTCTAGCAACGAAATATTCAAAGTATTTACAATCAAATGAGGCTTTATTTTCAGTGTGTGTGTGAGTGTGTGTGTGTGTGTGTGTGTGTGTGTGTGTGTAAAAGGGAGGTGACTGAACATGGCTGGCTGTGAAAGAATCAGCAAAGTACTGATAGTATGGGCAAGTCAGGGGTTGATTGTCTCCCTTGCAATGCAGTCTGAAATGATCTTTCCATGTGAATACTTTCATTTGCATATGTACCGCATGCAACTGCTTGCGCGCAGGTGTGTATGTTTGCATGAGAGAGAGAGAGAGAGAAAGAGAGACAGACATACAAGCAGAAAGACAGACAGACAGAAAGACAGAGACACACAGAGAGAGAATGGCAACGACAAATTCAATTCTATTATTATTTCGAGGATAATGAATAAGCACCTATGTGCTTTTTTACATCCAGTCCCCGCCTTAGGGATACATTGTATGATAATAAAATAAAATAATCACGTACCAATACACTACACACAGTAAAAAGGAAGAAATACCCCACACATACAAAAACACAAAATCCACCAAAAAGGAGATAAAAAAGCAACAAGAAATAATAAAATAAGCAAAAGTAAACAAAACCAAAACACAAAAGCAACCAAAAAATAGCAAAGAAACCAAGAGCAGATAAAGCAGCAGCAACAAGGGGAGAGGGGACAACAAAAAAATCCCCCCCCCAAACCCCCCCCCCCCCCCCCCCCACAAAAAAACCGTCCATAATGTAAAGGAGAACAAACCATGTAAATATATCATTTTGGCTAACAGAAAGATAACCTCAACAAATTCATTGTACTTTGTTATAGGAATAGCAACAGCAATAGTAAACTACACAAAAACAAATATTATATAAGCAGACTTAGGAGATTAAGCAAAAGCCATTTACACACCCATGCACACGTACACACACACGTGCGCGCGCGCGCGCGCGCACGCAGGCACATCATGCATCAATGCCAAAATTAAATCTTTACGAATATCATATTATATGTCATAAAAAGATCTACACATTGATTAAGCTATACATAATTGTTACACTCAAAACAAGATATTGGAATAAAACATTCACTAAATTTTCAAATACAGTCAACTTACGCAATAAAACTGAAATATTAAATCTGAAAAGCATTCAACAGCATACAAACTGAAACACGGCAACTAAATCAATAAGCAAAAGCATAAAAGAAGAGAGGGGGGAGGAGAGAACGAGAGAGAGAGAGAGTACACAGTACATTTCAATCCATATGAATTGCATCATTTTCACGCAGAAGATCTTGCGCACACGTAAATCCTGTTCCGCTTTTCGTAAGAGTAGGCCATTGTGTGCCGATGGGAACAATGACAAAATTTACAAAACCGCATACACACGGTACTGGATGTAAAAAAGCACATAAGTGCTTATTCCATTATCTTCGATATATAAGAATAAAAGAAAAAGAAAAAAAAAGAAAGAAAAATTCACCAACACCATCATCATTAGCACTCGCTGTCATTTAACATTGTACATGTTACAATCATCCTAGAGTTAAGATATATATATATATATGAAAGAAGTAAGATAGTGGAAATTATTTGTAGAAATCAGTTGCAGTAACACAATAACGAGATACGAGTACAACATTTACACCCATACACAGAACAGAGAGAGAGAGAGAGATGAGAGAGGAGAGAGAAGAGAGAGAGAGAGAGAGAGAAGAGAGGAGAGAGAGAGAGAGAGAGAGAGAAGAGAGGAAAGTGTGGTATAAGTAAGTGTGGTTTGCTATTTTTGATGCATCAAATGGATGAAAAAACTGACTTTTGAAGATTGTTAATGATTGGTGTTGTCTAAATGAGTCAGGAAGGGCGTTTCACAGCACAGGGCCTGAGTAAAGTAAGCTAATTTGAGAGACAGACAGACAGACAGGCAGAGACAGAGACAGAGATACAAGAGATCGACAGACAGAGAGAGAGGGTGGTGTTTTGTACAATCGTAAGCTAATGCTAAGTTCTCCCCCATATTCTTAATGTCTATAAGTCATTACACATACATTACTATGGACAAACATTTTTTTATGGAGTTTGCTTTCAAAAGCTAAGCAATAGATAAATAATAAGTTAGATTTCTAAATAAAGAGCTAGATGAATTATTAGGAAAAGTGACAAAATAGATAGATGAAATACCGAATGAATGAAAGATTAATTAGAAAAATCTATTCACTAAATGGATAAATGAACAGAAAAATAAATTAATGAATAAATAGACGAACCAATGAACAGACAATTAAAGACAAAGTAAACAAAAAGCCGTGGAAAGAGAGAGAGAGAGAGAGAGAGAGAGAGAGAGAGAGAGGAGAGAAAGAGAGAGAGAGACAGAGACAGAGACATAGAGACAGACAGAGTGACAAAGCAGACAGAGACAGAAAGAGACAGAGACAGTGAGAGCATCAATCTGCAATGCATCAATTAAAAAACGAAAAATGATACCCCCCCCTCACACCACCACCACCACCACTACCACAACCACCCCTCCTCCAAGAAATAAACTCAAACCAAACCCAAGCACCCATCTAAAAACAAACAAAAAACAAAAAACCCACCCAAACCACCCCCCCCCCCCCCAAAAAAAAAAAAACCTCACAAAAGGAAGCACCACCTGGACTAAACAAAAGAGCCAAAAGCCAAACAAAAAGCCACCTCAACAAACAGCTTCCTAATCCACCAAGCAAAGAAAGAGAAGAGCAATTCACCAATCTGTCTAAAACAGGCAAAGAATGAAACACAGAAACCGGTATACTTGTATAAACATACACTACAAATGAGAAAATAATAATAATAATAATAATAATATATGGAATTTATATAGCGCTGAATCTTGTAAATACAAACAAATTAAAGCGCACAATGCAACTATATATATATAGACTTATTACCATCCGCCTGAGAGCAACCCCCTTTAACATAACTGTAGTACAGGCATACGCCCCTACATCAGACTGCACATATGAAGCCATATATATACATACAGAATTATATATATATATACAGCATTATATATATATATATATATATATATATATATATATATATATATATATATATATATAATATATATATATGCCAGAAGAAGGGCAATAGTGTCTATGCACATGCACCAACCGTTTTACAAGAATACACATGTGATCAGGTTACCCCCCTTGCCATGCTGGCTTGAACTCAACACCAATCACAATGCTTTGGATTTTCCTTGTGAGCGAAACCCCCAACACCCCCAGGCCATGTTGTAGGGCTGCCACTCCCCACAGGCTGGCCATTGTTGGCGTCAGCACAATGCCTCCTAGCTCTGCTGGCTAACAAGGACACACACACCCCCTCTGCTTTATCATCAACCACTTGTCATACACTGTCAAGTACACGGCAAGTCGAGAAAAGACAGTGTGATACAGGTACACAGATGTGTTACTGTTCCGTCACATAAAACGTACACACACACTGAACAAGAGGTCACAACATTGCCATAGAAAAATAATCACATGCAATATCCCTAATGGGATGATTTGAATGCAGTGATTTTAGTTTGGTGTGAATAAACATGCACCAGTTTTACAAGGTGGTACTTATAAAGACTATATGCAGAAATTTATTTTATATATATATATATATATATATATATATATACGTTCTTTTAAACATTTCCCAAAGCTAACACATTTAAGAAATGTATGTGTCAGATGTTCAAAGCACACCACTGGTTTTGGGCCAGTGTTAGGGAGTTTTACCTTGGAGTTGACACTGTGCTGACTCCACTCCCCCCCCCCCCCCCCAAAAGTCCTCAGATGAGACTGACTATAAACCCAGGTCCTGTGGACAAGCACACAGAGAACATCTTGCAAACACATTAAAAACCCGTTCCGCCTTTCGGAAGAGTAGGGTATTTGGTGCAGTAAGAAACAGGTGACCATATTTTAAAGAAAGGCATGCACTGTTGTGCCATGTGAAGACACAGACTCAGAAGTCAGAGTGTGGTGCCTTCATGTGTCTGAAAACGTCGTCTACACAAAATCTCATCATTGGAATACCACATCAACTCTAGACGAGGAATGAAAATAACACAATACCAATAATCAAACATTATTTTTTTAATACACACAGTCCATTTACTAAACATACCTACTAAAATCATATCTGAAATGGTGAAACAATAACAAAAAATGATATAAGGAGTCACAGACTGAAGTAACAGTTGTTACACTGTACTTTTTACTTGATGTAAAATTGTACAAAGCAGTAATGTAAGTCCCCCCCCACACACACACACAACAACAACACAACAATAGCCAAAAAAACAACAACCCCAGAATAATAACAATAGAACAAATAAACAAAAACGCCAAACAGAAGCTGCGCTGCAACAATACAAAAAATATGAATATCAGCAGCAGCCAAAAAAAGGTGATAAATCAGTAAGAATTGTATATGTTCATTTAATCACAGATGGGTTGTCTCAGTCTTTGCGATGTAACATTTTGACACCAGCACTCAGCCATAGACCATGTAGTTGAACTACATACAGATTCCCAGTGAACAGCTGACAATGTGATATTTTAAAAAGAACTGCTAGAAATTCATAATTATCATTTCATTGATCAAAACCGATGAGACTTTGGGCACTGGTTACTTCAACAATGTGCATGTGTTCTTTGTAAGGTGTTTTTTTCTCAAGTAACGAAAATATATCTGACCTACTGAAACAACCGGTAACGTGTATAGCACAAGATTAGTTTTTGAATGAATTTGTACAATTTAACATATTTTTGACTGTTCTGTTTATCATTTACATGTGCTTACCAGAATTAATGACGCGATTCATTTCATGATATTAACTGTGTTTTGTTTATTAACTGGTATTTCTCATCTTCGAAATGTGCTTGTGCTGCTGCTTCTTTCTGCTGCGGTGATGCTACTGTTAA
>CM054158.1:54431630-54434359 GCA_028751875.1 Rapana venosa | reverse complement strand
GCATCATTATTTTCCTAAGACTGATGTATCTTGTGTTTCCATAACAACTGGTCTGAGCTTCGGTATGGGTAACGGTCTCGAGGCAGCTTTTGAACCCCCCTACCCCCCCCCCCCCCCTCTATATCTGGTCATTCCACAGAGATATTGCAGCCTGAGGTTTTGAATGTACTCACCCTCTGAAGCTCCTGTCCCTGATTCCGGTCACAGTGAAGATTGCAGTTTTGTTAATTCACCTGTTCTCTTCAGATGTCCACTGATTCTGATCACAGTGAAGATTGCAGTTTTGTTAATTAACCTGTTCTCTTCAGATGTCCACTGACTGATTACAGCGAAGATTGCAGTTTTGTTAATTTACCTGTCCTCTTCAGATGTCCACTGACTGATTACAGTGAAGATTGCAGTTTTGTTAACTTACCTGTTCTCTTCAGATGTGCACTGATTCTGATCACAGTGAAGATTGCAGTTTTGTTAATTTACCTGTTCTCTTCAGATATGCACTGACTGATCACAGTGAAGATTGCAGTTTTGTTAATTTACATGTTCTCTCCAGATGTCCACTGATTAATAATAATAATAATAATAATAATAATAATAACCATAATAATAATAATAATAATAATAATAATAATAATAATAATAATAATATATGGAATTTATATAGCGCTGAATCTTGCAAAAAAATAAACAAATCGAAGCGCTTGCACTCAATCATTTACAGGCATGCAACTCTCCTTAAACATAATGAACAACAGATTTCAAATCCATGCGCGCGCGCGCGCGCGCGCACGCATGCACGCACACACACGCACGCACCACACACACACACACCACACACACACACACACACACACACACACACACACACACACACACACACACACACACACACACACACACACACACACACACACACACACACACACACACACACACACACACACTCGGAACAACACTTAGAAGGTGAAAGATGCTGTTGAAAATTAGGGACAGATATTTGGGGGGAAAGTCTCAGGTAGGAAATAAGTGTGTTTTGAGGCTGGATTTGAAGGTATCAAGTGAAGGCTTTTGGCGAAGTGAAAGAGGGAGGTCATTCCAGGTGGATGGACCAGAAACAGAGAAGGAGCGACGGCCAATAGTGATTTGTTTGAATCTGGGTGTTCGAAAGCACAAAGTATCTGCGGCTGAACGAAGGGAACGGGATGGAGTGTACAGATGAAGACAGTTACAGAGATAAGGGGGTGCAGATTTGTGGAGACATTTGAAACAGAGGGTATTGATTTTATACTCCAGTCTTTGTTAGACAGGCAGCCAGTGAAGAGATCGCAGAAAAGGAGTGATGTGTTTAGATTTTTCTTTCTTAGGACCAGTCAAGCTGCAGAGTTTTGTATGCGTTGAAGAGAGTGGATAGATGATGCTGGTAGGCCAGCCAAAAGAGAATTACAGTAGTCTAAACGTGAAAGAATAAGAGATGTGACAAGCTTGGAAGTTGCATCAGTGGACAGATACTTGCGAATCGCGCTTATGCGCTCTAATTGATAGTAGCAAGACTGGCAGGTCTGGGTGATGAATTTTTTCATAGAGAGTGTGTTGTCAAGAACTACTCCTAAATATTTCACAGAGTTGGACAAAGGAACTGACGTATTGCCGAATTCTATTGAAGTTTTTGCGATAGAGGAAAGTTTATGTTGGGTCCCTATAAGCATGGCTTCGGTTTTATCGGCATTAAGGTGTAACTTGTTCTGAGTCATCCAGTTTTGAATGTCTTGAAGGCAGTAGGACATATTTGTCAGGAGGGAAGGCAAGTTTTCAACAGTATCACTGCACTGAAGCTGAGTATCATCGGCATAGAAATGATGATCAATAGGGTGGTTGTTTATTATATGTGAGAGTGGAGCAGTGTAGAGAGTAAAGAGAACAGGGCCCAGGACTGATCCCTGCGGGACTCCACATTCCATTTTGACAGGTTTTGATTGAATTTTGTTTACAATAACTTTCTGGAACCTGTCTGTGAGGTATGAAGTAAACCAGGTGAGGGCTGTGCAGTTAATACGAAACGTATTTTGGAGGCGAGAAAGAATAATTGAGTGATCTATGGTATCAAAGGCTGCAGATAAGTCAAGAAGAGTGAGGATGGAGATTTTTCCTGCATCAGAAGCAAGTAGAAGTCCATTCTGATCGCAGTGAAGATTGCAGTTTTGTTAATTTACATGTTCTCTTCAGATGTCTACTGACTGTGATCACAGTGAAGATTGCAGTTTTGTTAATTTACCCGTTCTCTTCAGATGTCCACTGACTGTGATCACAGTGAAGATTGCAGTTTTGTTAATTAACCTGTTCTCTCCAGATGTTCACTGATTCTGATCACAGTGAAGATCGCAGTTTTGTTAATTAACCTGTTCTCTTCAGATGTCCACTGACTGTGATCACAGTGAAGATTGCAGTTTTGTTAATTTACCTGTTCTCTCCAGATGTCCACTGATTCTGATCACAGTGAAGATTGCAGTTTTGTTAATTAACCCGTTCTCTCCAGATGTGCACTGACTGATCACAGTGAAGATTGCAGTTTTGTTAATTTACCTGTTCTCTCCAGATGTCCACTGATTCTGATCACAGAGAAGATTGCAGTTTTGTTAATTCACCTGTTCTCTCCAGATGTGCACTGACTGTGATGGCGGTGAGGGTTGTGCTTTTCTTAATCAACCTGTTCTCTCCAGATGTGCACTGACTGT
>CM054158.1:54416630-54426630 GCA_028751875.1 Rapana venosa | reverse complement strand
ACTGCTGAATCATAACGATGAACCTGTATACACATCTCTGACACTGCAAAATAAAAATATCACCAAACAAAACAATTATTTATAGAAAATAATCTGGTTGAACATAATGATGAATGCAAAGTAAAGCCAACAACTTTTAATTCTAGCAACGAAATATTCAAAGTATTTACAATCAAATGAGGCTTTATTTTCAGTGTGTGTGTGTGTGTGTGTGTGTGTGTGTGTGTGTGTGTGTGTGTGTGTGTGTGTGTGTGTGTGTGTGTTCTGTGTGTGTGTGTTGTAAGTGTGTGTGTGTTGTAAGTTGAGAAGGAGGGAGTGGGTGCTGTGTAATACAGATGGAATGGCGCAGTAAGGGCTGACAACTGAAGGAGCAATAAACTGCCTAAATCACGGATAAGTCAGAGAGTCGTGTCCCTTGTTATGCAGGCCCGGATTTTTCATTGAATCTGACCAATCTGATGTTTCAGCTTCAAGTTTTCTGAATAAGAGAGAGCAACATTCCGATGTTTCACCTTCAAGTTTTCTGAATATAAGAGAGCAACAATCTGATGTTTCAGCTTCAAGTTTTCTGAATGAGGTGTTACAGAGAGGAACATTCTGATGTTTCAGCTTCAAGTTTTCTGAATAAGAGAGAGCAACAATCTGATGTTTCAGCTTCAAGTTTTCTGAATGAGGTGTTACAGAGAGCAACACTGCTCTTTTTAACTTCCAGTCTTCCAAAGAATATACATTTTTAAAAAGGAGTTAGTACAGAGTTAGAGAGCAACATCTAATTTTTGTTTTAAGTATTCTAAAGGAAATTTTGCATAAAGCAACACTGGTGCCTTAAGTATCAAGTTTTTTAAAGACATTTTATGAGAGTAATACAAATCATTAAATTTTTAGCTTAACGTTTTCTAAAGGAGATATAACATAAAGCAACACTGGTACTTTTAGTTTCAAGTTTTCTGAAAGACATTTTATGAAGAGTAAAACAGATCACTACATTTTTAGCTTTAAAGAATTTCTAAATGAGATTTTACATAAAGCAACACTGGTATTTTCAACTTCAAATTTTCTAAAGGAGATGTTACAGAAGTCGCACTGGTGCTTATAGTTTCAACTTTTCAGAAAGACATGTAAGGAAGAGCAGTTTTTAGTGTGAAGCTTTCTTAAGGAGATTTTACAGAAAACAACTCAGATACGTTTATCATAAAATTTGTCTGAAGGTGATATTACAGACAGCAACACTGATTATTTCACCTTCCAGTTTCTTAACGGAGATATTACAGACAGTAACACCGATTGTTTTACCTTTCAGTTTCTTAAAGGTGATATTACAGAAAGTAACACTGATTATTTATACCTTCCAGTTTCTTAAAGGTGATATTAGAGAAAGTAACACTGATTATTTATACCTTTCAGTTTCTTAAAGGAGATATTACAGACAGTAACACTGATTGTTTCACCTTCCAGTTTCTTAAAGGTGATGTTACAGACAGTAACACTGATTGTTTCACCTTTCAGTTTCTTAAAGGAGATAATACAGACAGTAACACTGATTGTTTTACCTTCCAGTTTCTTAAAGGGGATATTACAGAAAGTAACACTGATTATTTCACCTTCCAGTTTCTTAAAGAGGATATTACAGAAAGTAACACTGATTATTTCACCTTCCAGTTTCTTAAAGGAGATAATACAGACAGTAACACTGATTGTTTTACCTTCCAGTTTCTTAAAGGAGATAATACAGACAGTAACACTGATTGTTTTACCTTCCAGTTTCTTAAAGGAGATAATACAGACAGTAACACTGATTGTTTTACCTTCCAGTTTCTTAAAGGGGACAATGGTTCCAGAGAGCAAACAACCCAGAGCCCTATCAGGCACACCCCACCTGGCAGACACAGCTGTCCATATATTGATGATGATGATGATGATGATGATGATGATGATGATGATGATGATGGTGATGGTGATGATGTGATGATGATGATGATGATGATGACGACGACGACGACGACGATGATGATAACGATGATGATGATAACGACAACGACGACGACGACGACGACGACGACGATGATGATGATGATGATGAAGATGATGATATCGGCTGGTGAGGGCCGGGCTGTCTAGACAAAAAGCCTGCAACACCCAGACATTTTCCCTGGAAAACGACCTGAAGTTTCCAATAGTAACATGCGTATTAAAAAGTCATAGCATGAGCATGTGGGAGCGGTAACATAGGGATAGCAGATGAACAATAATATACAGTACCGCTGAATCATAACGATGAACCTGTATACACATCTGTGACACTGCAAAATAAAAAATATCACCAAACAAAACAATTATTTATAGAAAATAATCTGGTTGAACATAATGATGAACGCAAAGTAAAGCCAACAACTTTTAATTCTAGCAACGAAATATTCAAAGTATTTACAATCAAATGAGGCTTTATTTTCAGTGTGTGTGTGTGTGTGTGTGTGTGTGTGTGTGTGTGTGTAAAAGGGAGGAGACTGAACGTGGCTGGCTGTGAAAGGATCAGCAAAGTACTGATAGTATGGGCAAGTCAGGGGGTGATTGTCTCCCTTGCAATGCAGCCTGAAATGATCTTTCCATGTGAATGCTTTCATTTGCATATGTACCGCATGCAACTGCTTGCGCGCAGGTGTGTATGTTTGCATGAGAGAGAGAGAATGCGAATGCGAATGCGAATGCGAAATGTTTATTCAGATTAGGCCATAGCCCCCAACTGAAGGGGTAGTCATGAAACATACCACATGAAAATCGTTGCATTATCAATCAGAAAATATCAACATCAAAGTATATTGTATAGTAAAACAGCTATGATACGGCATCATCCAGACGTTTTAATGCTTTATAGATGTATAATGCCAAGTTATTCAGCACTTTTTCATTTTTCGATGCCATAAGTACATTAAATCGGAAACGACATGGATATTTATAATATTTTGGTTGGATAAATTTAATCCTCAGGTCATAAAGAACAGGACAACATAACACAAAGTGAATTTCATTTTCTACAGAGTTGTGGCATAGACGGCATATCGTTTTATCCGTTAACCTCCTGTCGTATCTAGAACGATGACATGCAATAGCTGATACACCAAATCTAAATTTTGTCAATGCACTTTGACATATCTGTTCATTTCCAATTCAGTATATGGTTCAACACAATTTGTAACTTTAAACATGCTATATTCCACAAATCTACTACTGTTTTCTATAAGGTCATGCCATTCCTGCCACCTGCAGTCAATGAGTCTTTGTTTAAAACATTTGATAAAGCTTCCAACATCCTCAACGCCCTGATTATCCCAAACATATGCAAATCCATAAGTACTTAAGCACCTCCGTACATTTGTAGCCCAAGTCTTCTTACCATTAACATCCAGATTATACAGCATCTTATAAGCCTGTGTGGCAGTCTATGATTTTCCAGTCTAGTTATCCTAAGCCAGTAAGTAATGCATTTTACATAAGAATTAAGATATATAGGGTATCTTCCAATTCTCCATAAATAAGGTCATTAGGTGTTCGATTATCAACATTCATAAAACGTTTCATAGCATACAAATGAAGCTTTTCAATTTGATTTCCGTTCTCAAAAGCCCAGATTTCAGCACCATATTGTAAAATAGATTGCACCTGAGAATCAAACAATTTTACAAATATCTTCAATGAACTGCAATCAAGTCTATATATAACCCTGAGTATAAACAAGTACTGCTCTCTTTGCTCTATTGATTAAATCCTGACATGCAGAAGTGAAACTTAATCTAGTTGAAAAAAATATTCCAAGATATTTATAAGCATTTACTACTTTCACAGTTTCAGTATTGTATTTCCAGTGTTCATGTCTAGCTAGATATCCCCCCTTACGAAAAACAATGATATTTGTCTTCCCCATATTTACCTTTAATTCTAATCTCATTGCTGCATGATACAAACTGTTCATCTGTCTTTGTAATCCTACAACAGTTGTTGATATCAAAATAATATCATCAGCAAAAAGTAACACAAATAATTCTATAAAATCAAAAGAAACCCATGCTTTCCATTTTCTATAATTTCTAAGGCAAGATCATTCACAAACAATGAAAACAATATTGGACTACACACATCTCCTTGCTTTACACCCCTTGTACAATTCACAAAGTCAGATAATGTTGCTCCATTTCTTACTCTAGCTTTTACTTCACTATACATACTTTGTATACATCTATGTAATTTTCCTCTAACACCATTCTTAAACAAAATAGGCCACAACAAATTTCTAGAAACAGAATCGAAAGCTTTTTCAAAATCTACAAATGCAACATATAATTTATGGTTATTTGCAAATTGCTTTTGAACAGCAGCTAACAGAGTAAACATATGGTCAACAGTGCTATAATCCTTTTTAAACCCAGCTTGGTGTTCTCCTGTAATATTATTTGTCATTACCCATTCTTGTAATCTATTATTAACAACCGAACTATATATCTTACTCGCTATGTTACACAGAGATATTCCTCTATAATTGTTTGTATCGTTTACATTTCCTTTCTTAAACAGTGGCAGAATTATTGATTCCACCCAGCCCTCTGGATAGATGCCCTTATCAAATAAATGATTGAATAGCTTCACTAAAAAATGTAACACAGATTCCCCTGAAAATTTGAAAAACTCACCTATCAACCCATCAGGTCCTGCTGATTTACCGTTTTTTAATTTTCCAATTGCTAGCATTATTTCCTGTGCTGTGATAGGGCTGTCTAACAATGCATCTCCTCCCCTATGTCTTCAGTCTCAACTGACTCAGTCACTTCCTTTTCTAGTACATCTTCGAAATGATCAACCACTGACTTATAGATATTGTATTATGTGGCTGAGATCTTTTGCGTGATATTTTTCTGATAGTTTCCCAAAAGCTTGTTTGACTGTTAACGGATACCAGTAGTTCTTTTAAAAGTATATCATTGTACTTTTTTTCTTTCTGATAAGCATATTTTTTATATTCTCTTCGTGCAATACAAAATAATGTCCTATCGTCTTTCTGTGATGAGCGTTTGAATTGTCTATACAGTCTTCGTACTTTACGTCTGATACTCTGCATTCGTGATCGAACCAGTCTTTCTGTGGCTGTTTATTAAACTGAATTCTCGTCTTCATGTGCTCTGCATGATCTTTAATAATTTTTGTTGAACGTGTTTATAGCTAGATTGACATCACTATTTATCAACTCTTCTGCCCTATTCATATCATCTTTACACTTCTAGCATTCATTGAGTCAGTAAAGGTTTGAGCAAGTGACGGTTTCCATCTATACTTAGTTATGAACTGTTCTTCCCCTACCTTCCCACTTTTTCTATTAGAGGTGCTCCTAAAATCTATATCTAAACATAACGAAACAGGTAAATGATCTGAATCTACCCTGTCTAAAACTTCAAGTGTCATGGCATCACAAGCAAAATCAAAGAAAAGCACAGAAGTTAAAAAATAATCAATAACACTGCTCCCTTGGTCAGAAATGTATGTGTAACAACCATTCTGGTCATTTTTACAAACACCATTTAATATGTAATAAAACCCATTGCTGAACACATGTTCAGCAATGATCTACCATATGAATTTATTGAAGTATCCTTAGAATGTCTTTTAATATGATTTTCAGTATATTTACTACAATCTTCATGTAAATTGTTTTCATCTACAAAATCAGGAAGTAGTCTGAAGTCCGAGCATTTAAATCCCCACATAGTATAATATCAATATCATCAAACATGAACATCTTTTCACAAATATTTTCTTCAAGTATACTAATTCCATCGTCACAATCAAAATACGAATAATATGGAGAATTTTCTGGTTGTAAGTAAGTACAAACAAATAAAACATTTCTAGGAAAATGAAAAAAATCTTTATCAAGAATAAAAGACACACAACAGTCACTGCTATCCTCAATATAGCGCACGTAAGGGAGAAAAGCCTTACGCACAAGACAAATAATCCCCCCTGAACATCTCCCACGCTGTGTCAGTTTAACAGCTGGTTTCACAAAAAAATCATGATCTTCAAATAAATTAGACTCAAATCTGTCAACAAACGTCTCAACAAGACAAACAAAGTCAAATGACGAGATAAAATTTACAAAATCAGAATCGTTTTAGTTTGAAACAATACCACACACATTCCATTGCAAAAAAGACAATCTGTTTGCAACCCCATCAAGACTTCCCGAATACGAGCTCCCACCACTAGCGTCCTCTTCCTCCCCCATCCCGTTTAACTGACTGTAATGACCCTCCCCCTCCACCTCGTCATCCTCATTCATCCCATCAAACACTCTCCCCTCCACCATCTGTCGCATCGTCCCCGGAGACAATATTATCCACAGAGTTTTTCTCCATGATCACACGATCAGCATCACAATCCACACATCTCCCACATCCACTACCTGCCACATTCTCTTCACTAGAGCCACTTGGTATATTTCTACATGGGAAACAAAACAACTCTTTCTTGACACACAGTGTTATCTTTTTCTATACCCACATTTCTTTTATCAAGTTCACAATGTCTTTTCTCAGTGAAATCAGCTTCTGAGTTATGAACACACATATTTGTTTTAAAACGTATTACCACTATCCCTCCAGAAAAAAACTGCCCTATCGGAAAAACCCGCTGTGTCGGAGATAACGACAGTATTTTTAGTAACATGCATCACATTCTTACATCCTCTCTTGTCCCTCTCTTTCTCATTCGAACACAACTTGCTGTCACCAGTGCAACCCCTCGCCTCCCCACCTGTCCCAATAGCACGTGCAACTTGACTGCCACCTTTCACGGATGAACAGGTTGACCCCAACACCGCCCTGACCTGTCACCCCATGTGTGTGCACAGTTCGTTACAGGTGTAGGTTTGGATTTTTCCTCCCCCCTTAAATAAGGAACAGCATCACCATGTTTGTGTGGATGTTTCTGTTTCTGTGACTGTTCTGAGGGGCCGGCCGACACGCTATCCAGCTTCAACCAGTCTGTCTTCAGCAGTGAGGTCAAACCTTTTACCCTCGATGACCAGGTGGTCGTACACCATGGTGGCTTTCTTCCCCTGCTCTCTGGCCCTCTTGAGGTGTGGAGTCAGCCTTCTTCTCAGCTCCCTGATTTTTGTGGAGAAATCTTCGCCAATGAAGACGCCTGTGCCTTCAGCTTTCGCTTTTCTTTCAGGACCTTCTCTCTGTCTTTGAAGAAGGTACATCGAGCGATGATGGCGACCTTTGGACTGGCGTTCACACGGTGCACTCTGTCAAACTGCACAGATTCTGCCATTTCCAGTTGGTCAGTGAGCAAATCATTTACACGGCCTTCACACTCTTGCCATGAGAGAGAGAGAGAGAGAGAGAGAGAGAGAGAGAGAGAGAGAGAGAGAGAGAGAGAGAGGAGAGAGAGAGAGAAAGAGAGACAGAACATACAAGCAGAAAGACAGACAGACAGAAAGACAGAAAGACAGAGACACACAGAGAGAGAATGGCAATGACAAATTCAATTCTATTATTATTTCGAGGATAATGAATAAGCACCTATGTGCTTTTTTACATCCAGTCCCCGCCTTAGGGATACATTGTATGATAATAAAATAAAACAATCACAGTACCAATACACTCACACAGTAAAAAGGAAGAAATACCCACACATAACAAAAACACAAAATCCACCAAAAAGGAGAGAAAAAAGCAATAACAAATAATAAAATAAAACAAAAGTAAACAAAACCAAAAACACAAAAGCAACCAAAAAATAGCAAAGAAACCAAGAGCAGATAAAGCAGCAGCAACAAGGGGAGAGGGGACAACAAAAAATCCCCCCCCCCCAAAAAAAAAAAACCCCACAAAAAACGTCCATAATGTAAAGGAGAACAAACCATGTAAATAGTATCATTTTGGCTAACAGAAAGATAACGTCAACAAATTCATTGTACTTTGTTATAGGAATAGCAACAGCAATAGTAAACTACACAAAAACAAATATTATATAAGCAGACTTAGGAGATTAAGCAAAAGCCATTTACACACCCATGCACACGTACACACACACGTGCGCGCGCGCGCGCACGCAGGCACATCATGCATCAATGCCAAAATTAAATCTTTACGAATATCATATTATATTGTCATAGAAAAGATCTACACATTGATTAAGCTATACATAATTGTTACACTCAAAACAAGATATTGGAATAAAACATTCACTAAATTTCAAATACAGTCAACTTACGCAATAAAACTGAAATATTAAATCTGAATAAAGCATTCAACAGCATACAAACTGTAAACACGGCAACTAAATCAATAAGCAAAAGCATAAAAGGAGAGAGAGGGGGGAGGGAGAGAACGAGAGAGAGAGAGAGTACACAGTACATTTTCAATCCATATGATATTGCATACATTTTCACGCAGAAGATCTTGCGCACACGTTAAATCCTGTTCCGCTTTTCGTAAGAGTAGGCCATTGTGTGCCGATGGGAACAGATGACAAAATTTACAAAACCGCATACACACGGGTACTGGATGTAAAAAAGCACATAAGTGCTTATTCCATTATCTTCGATATAAAAGAATAAAAGAAAAGAAAAAAAAAAGAAAGAAAAATTCACCAACACCATCATCATTAGCACTCGCTGTCATTTAACATTGTACATGTTACAATCATCCTAGAGTTAATATAGATATATTAAAGAAGTAAGATAGTGGAAATTATTTGTAGAAATCAGTTGCAGTAACACAATAACGAGATACGAGTACAACATTTACACCCATACACAGACACACAGAGAGAGAGAGAGAGAGAGAGAGAGAGAGAGAGAGAGAGAGAGAGAGAGAGAGAGAGAGAGAGAGAGAGAGAGAGAGAGAGAGAGGATAATGTGGTATAAGGTAAGTGTGGTTTGCTATTTTTGATGCATCAAATGGATGAAAAAACTGACTTTTGAAGATTGTTAATGATTGGTGTTGTCTAAATGACTCAGGAAGGGCGTTTCACAGCACAGGGCCTGAGTAAAGTAAGCTAGATTTGAGAGACAGACAGACAGGCAGAGACAGAGACAGAGATACAGAGAGATCGACAGACAGAGAGAGAGAGGTATGTGTTTTTGTACAATCGGTAAGCTAATGCTAAGTTCTCCCCCATATTCTTAATGTCTATAAGTCATTACACATACATTACTATGGACAAACATTTTTTTTATGGAGTTTGCTTTCAAAAGCTAAGCAATAGATAAATAATAAGTTAGATTTGTAAATAAAGAGTTAGATGAATTATTAGGAAAAGTGACAAAATAGATGAAATACCGAATGAATGAAAGATTAATTAGAAAAATCTAATCACTAAATGGATAAATGAACAGAAAAATAAATTAATGAATAAATAGATAAACCAATGAAAAGACAATTAAAGACAAAGTAAACAAAAAGCCATGGAAAGAGAGAGAGAGAGAGGAGAGAGAGAGAGAGAGAGAGAGAGAGAGAGAGAGAGAGACAGAGACAGAGAGACAGAGTGACAAAGCAGACAGAGACAGAAAGAGACAGAGACAGTGAGAGCATCAATCTGCAATACATCAATTAAAAAACGAAAAATGATACCCCCCCACCACCACCACCACCACCACTACCACAACCACCCCTCCTCCAAGAAAATAAACTCAAACCAAACCCAAGCACCCATCTAAAAACAAACAAAAAACAAAAACCCCACCCAAACCACCCCCCCAACAAAAAAAAACAACTCACAAAAGGAAGCACCACCTGCACTAAACAAAAGAGCCAAAAGCCAAACAAAAAGCCACCTCAACAAACAGCTTCCTAATCCACTAAGCAAAGAAAGAGAAGAGCAATTCACCAATCTGTCTAAAAACGCACAGAATGAAACACAGAAAACCGTAACTTGTATAAACATAACACTACAAATGAGAAAATAATAATAATAATAATAATATATATGAATTTAATATAGCTGC
>CM054158.1:54383532-54416130 GCA_028751875.1 Rapana venosa | reverse complement strand
TCCCTCCCCTTCCCCTCTCTTCCTCTCTCTCTCTCTCCCCTCTCTCTCCTCTCTCCCCTCTCTCTCCTCTCTCCCCCTCTCTCCACTCTCTCTCTCTCTCACTCTCTCTCTCCCCTCTCTCTCACTCTCAACTCTCTCTCTCTCACCTCTCATCTCTCTCTCTCTCTCCTCTCTCTCTCTCTCTCTCTCTCTCTCTCTCTCTCCTCTCTCTCTCCTCCTCTCTCTCTCCCCTCTCTCTCAACTTTTCTCTCCTCTCTCTCTCTCTCTCCTTTCTCTCCCCCATCTCTCACTCTCTCTCCACTCTCTCTCTCTCTCTCTCTCTCTCTCTCTCTCTCTCTCCCTCTCTCTCTCTCTCTCTCTCTCTCTCTCTCTCTCTCCTACCCCCCTCTCACCAGTCTCCTCAAACCTGGTGGTCAGAGTAATTCCCTCCTGATCTGCTGACCTGGGTTCCATTCTCGTTCAAGAGGAATTTTCCTCTGAGTTACACAATAGTACCGACTCCACTCTACCCAAAAGTCCTTTGGATGAGACTATAAACCGAGGTCCCGTGTGCGAACGCACGCAGAACATCCTGCGCATCCGTTAAATCCTGTTCCGCTTTTCGAAAGAGTAGGCCAATGTGTGCAGGTGGGGACAGATGACAAAATTTCCAAAACTGCATACACACGGGGATTGGATGTAAAAAAGCACATGAGTGCTTATTCCATTATCCTCGATATACAAGAGTAAAATAAATAAATACAAATGTATAAATAAACAGTCTCCCTCTACTTCCCTCTACTCTCCCCATAATCTCCCCTACTTTCCCCCTACCCCCCCATAGTCCTCCCCTCTACTTCCCTCTACTCTCCCCATAATCTCCCTCTAATTTCTCCCTTCTTTCTCCATAACTCCCTCTACTTTCCCCTTCTCTCCCCCCAGTCTCCCCACCCCCTCCCTTTTTTTTCCCATTTCTTAACTACAATCCCCACTTTCGTTTTTTAGTGTTTGTGTTTTTTTATTAAAATTATATAAAAAAAAAGGGGGGGGGGGTTATTTGGGGCAAAACCTTTTGGGGGGCCCTTCAATACAAATCTCTCTTAGCTCCAAACCCCCCTTAAAACCTCCCCAAAAAAAAAACCTTAAAAACCCCAAAAAAAAACCCCCCCCCCCCCCTTTTCTTTTTTTTTTTTTTAAAAAAACCCCTTTTTTTTAACCCCCTTTTTTTTTTTTTTTTTTTCTTTTTTCCCCCCCAAAAAAAATTTCCCCCCCCTTTTTTTTTTAAAAAAAGGGGGTTTTAAACCCCCCCCCACCCCTTTCCCCCCCCTCCCCCTTTTCCCTTTTTTAAAACCCCCTTTTTTTTCCCCCTTTTTCCCTTTTTTTTTCCCCCCCCCCCTTTTAATTTTCCCCCAAAAAAAGGGAAAAAAAAATTTTTAAAAAACCCAACCCCCCCCCAAAAAATTTTTTTTTAAAAAAAAGGGGTTTAAAAAGGGGGGGGGTTTTTTTTTTTTGGGGGGGGGGCCCCCTTTTTTTAAAATTCCCCCCTTTTTTTGGGGTTTTTTTTTTGGGGGGGGGTTTTTTTTTTAAAAGGGGCCCCGGGGGGTTTTTTTGGGGGTTTTTTTTTTGGGGTTTAAATTTTTTTTAAAAAAATTTTTTTTTTAAAAACTTTTTCCCTTTTTCTTTTTTTTTTTTTTTCCCCCCCCTTTTTTTTTTAAAACCCCCCCCCTTTTTAAAATTTTTTTTTTTCCCCCCTTTTCCCCCCCCCCCCCCCCTTTTTTCCCTTTTTCCCCCTTTTTTTTTTTCCCCTTTTTTTCCCCCTTTTTTAAATTCCCCGAAAATTTTTTTTTTTTTTTTAAAAATAAATTTTGGGGGGGTTTTTTTTTTTAAAAAGGGGGGGGGGAAAAAAAAAAGGAAAAAAGGTTAATTTTTTTAAAGGGGGGCCCAAAATTTTGAAAAAAAAAAAAAAAACCCCCCTTAAAAAAGTTCCCAAAAAAAAAAAAACCCCCCAAAACCCAAAAAACAAAAACCCCCAAAAAAAACAAATAACCCCCCCCCCCCCAAAAAAAAAAAAAAAAAGGGGGAAAAAAAAAAAAAAAATTTTGGTTTTTTTTTTTTTTTTGGGGGGAAAAGGTTTGGGGGGGGGGGTTTTTAAAAAAAGGGGGGGAAAGGGGGGGGGGTTTTTTTTTTGGGGGGGGGAAACCCTTGTTTTTGGGGCCCGGGGCCAAAAGGGAAAAAAAAAAGGGGAAACCCTCCCCGGGGGGGAAAAAAAAAAAAAAAAACCCCCCCCCCCAAAAAAAAAAAAAAAAAAAAGGGGGGGGTTTTTTTTTTTTGGGGGTTAAGGGCCCCTTTTTTTAAAAAAAAAAAAAAAAAAAAAACCAAAAAGGGAAAAAAAAAAAAGGGGGGGGTTCCCCCTTTTTTTTTTCCCGGGTTTTAAAAAGGCCTTTTTTTTTTTTTTTCCTGGGGGGGTGTTTTTTTTTTTTTTTTTTTAAAAATTTTTAAAAAAATTTTTTGGGGAATTTTTTTTTTAAAAATTTTTTTTTTTTAAAAAAAAAGGGTTTTTTTTTTTAACTTTTTTTTTTTTTTTTTGGTTTTTTCCTTTGGGCCAATTTTTGGGGGCCCAAAAAAAGGGGGCCCCAAAATTTTAACTGTTAAATTTGGGTTTAAAACCCCCCCCCTTTTTTTTGGGGGGCCCGGGGGGGAAAAGCCCGGGGGGGGAAAAAAATTCCGCCCCAAAGGGGGGGTTTTTGGGGGGGTTTTTTTCCCTTTTTTTTCCCCAAAAAACCGGAAATTTTTTTTTTTTCCCCAAAAAAATTTTGGGGGGGGAAAAAAAAAATTTTGAAAAAAGGGGGATTTTTTAAAAGGGGGGGTTTTAATTTTTTGGGGGAAATTTTTTTTTTTGGGTTGGGGGGAACGTAAGGGGGGGTTTTTTAAAAGGGTTTTTTTTTTAAAACCAAAAAAAATTTTTTTTTTTTTCCCCCCAAAAAGGTTCCATTTTTTTTTTTGGGGTTTTAAGATTTGAAAAAAACCCCCCGGGGTTTTGTTTAATTCCCCCTTTTTTTTTAAATTTTTTTTTTTTTTTCCCCCCCAAAAAAATTTTTTTTTTTCCCCCTTTTTAAAATTTTTTTAAAATTTTCCCGGGGGGGGTTTTTTTTTTAAAATTTTCCCTTTTTTCCCCTTTTTTTGGGGGGGGGCCCTTTTTTCCCCCCGGGGGTTTTCCCTCCCCCCCTTTCCCCCCCGGCCCCCCTTTTTAAGGGGCCCCCCCGGGGGTTTTTGGGGGGCCCCCCTTTTTCCCCCTTTTTCCCCCCTTTTTTAAAAAACCCCCCCTTTTGTCTTAAATTTTTTCCCCCTTTTTTCCAACCCCCTTCCCCCCGGGGGGGAAAAAATTTTTGGGGGGCTCCCCCCCCCTTTCAAAGGGGTTTTTTTCGGGGGGGAAAAAAGGGTAAAAAGGGGGGGGAAAAAGGGGGGGGGAAATTTTCCCCCCCAAAATTTTCCCCCCCCCCCCCCCCCCCGGGGCCCCCTTTGGGGGGGGGGGGCCCCCCCCCCTTTTTTTTTCCCCCCCCCCCCCCTTTTTCCCCCCCGGGGGGGGCCCCCCCTTTTGGGGGGGTTTTTTTTGGGGGGGGTTTTTGGGGGGGGCCCCCCCCCGGGGGGTTCAGCCTTTTTTTTGGGGGCCTTTTTTTGGGGGGGCCCCCCCCCCCCCTTTTTTTTTTCCCCCCCTTTTTTTGGGGGGGGCCCCCTTTTTTTTTTTAAAAAGGGGGTTTTTTTCCCCCCCCCCCCCCGGGGAAATTTTGGGGGGGGGGGGTTTTTTTTTTCCCCCCGGGTTTGGGGGGTTTTAAACCCCTTCTTAAAAAAAAAGGGGGTTTAAATTTGGGGGAATTTTTTGGGGGGGGAAAAAAAGTGTGATTTTTTTTAAAAAAAATTTTTTTTTTTTTGGGGGGAAGGGGGTTTTTTTGGAATGATTTTTTTTTTTTGGGGGGATTTTTGGGAAAAAGGGGGAAAATTTTTTTTTTTTTGGGGGGTCTTCTCGTTCAAGGGAGCCTCTCTCGTGCACTACGACCAGTTGGCGGTCAAGAGCGCTTGTCAGATTCATGTTCGATCCAGGACATGCCTTTTCGTTGCCTTCCGCAGTTCTTACGCAGGCGCCCTTCAGGTGGGTCCTTCTAGTCGTCAGGGGTCCTTTGCGTCGACAGCTTGCTCAGGTCGAGGTCAGCTTCCTTTCAGGTAGCTCTCGTCACCTGCCTCCGTGGTCTCGCCGTTGGGGCACCACTGGTGATTGCAGTCCAGCTGATCGCCATGCCCAACTTGCATTCCTTCACGATGTTCATTAATGTCTGTCACCATGTCTGACAACTTCTCGTCCGTCTTTTCCAGTCCGTCAGTGTCATTCAAATCTGTATTGGTGCGAGCTCCCTGCCGCGCTGACTGCACACACTGGCGGTTTCAAAGCGTGGCTGACGATGTTATCCAAGAGATGGTGAAGAGCGTGGCTAGGAGAGGCAGCCCTGACTTCACTTTCAAACTAGGGCTACCCCTCTCCTGCACAGCCCCTCGCACAGGCTCAGCGCTGGCCTGGGTTCACAGCTGGGATGGGCATCAGCTTTGCCCTGTGGTTCATGCCTGCTTCCGCAGCGCCCATGCAATGGGCACGCCGCCTTCTGCATGGTCAGGGGTCAGCCTTCTGCAGGTCAGGGACCTTCTAGTCAGGGTAGCTCTGAGGTCAGGTTCGCTTCTTCAGGTCATGGGTCAGCATGGGTTCTTCATGGGTCAGGGGTCAGCCTTCTTCAGGTCAGGGTCAGCCTTCTGTCAGGTCAGGGTCATCGCATCAGGTCGCCTTTTCAGTCAGGGTCAGCCTTCTCAGGTCAGGGGTCCACACACGCTTTCTTCAGGTGCAGTAGGGTCACTTTCTCGACGCTGTGTGCATGCAGGACAGTGTACGTGTATGTAGGTAGGTATGATGTGCTGCTTGTCTGTGTGAATGGATGTGTGTCTGTACGTGTGCATGCATAGTGTATGTGTGATTGTATGGGTATTGTACGTGTGCATGCATATGTGTAATGGTGATGTGTGGTATTGTATGTGTGCATGCATATGTGTATGTGTGAATGTATGGGTATCTGTACGTGTGTGCATGCATATGTGTATGTGTGAATGTATGGGTATCTGTATGTGTGCATGCATTATGTGTATGTGTGAATGTATGGGTATCTGTATGTGTGCATGCATTATGTGTATGTGTGATTGTATGGGTATATGTATGTGTGCATGCATTATGTGTATGTGTGATTGTATGGGTATCTGTATGTGTGCATGCATTATGTGTATGTGTGAATGTATGGGTATCTGTATGTGTGCATGCATATGTGTATGTGTGAATGTATGGGTATATGTATGTGTGCATGCATTATGTGTATGTGTGAATGTATGGGTATCTGTATGTGTGCATACATATGTGCATGTGTGAATGAATGGTTATCTGTGTGCATGCATATGTATATGTGTGTTCGGGTATATGTATGTGTGCATGCATATGTGTATGTGTGAATGTATGGGTATCTGTGTGCATGCATATGTGTATGTGTGAATGTATGGATATCTGTATGTGTGCATGTATGTGTCAACGTGTGAAGCGACATGCAGAGAGAGACAGACAGACAGACAGACATACAGAGACAGACAGAGACAGACAGAGAGAGAGACAGACAGACAGAGACAGAGAGAGACAAAGACAGAGAGAGACAGAGACAAAGAGAGACAAAGACACGACAGAGACAGAGACAGGGGCAGAACAGAGGCAGAGAGATATGCACATGTGGCTCTCCACACACACACATCACACACACACACTCTCTCTCTCTCTCAAACGCACACACGCGCGCGCGCACACACACACACACACACACACACACAACACACACGCACGCACGCACCACGCACGCACGCACTCAAGTACGCACTGGTACCACCTCCCAAACACACACCCAGCGTAATGAAAACAAACAGCAGAAATGACATAATAAAGCTTTATTGCAAACCTACTGAAAACCCAAGCAAAATCTGAATTAAAAAGTGAAGAAATGGTGTGTGTGTGTGTGTGTGTGTGTGGGGTGTGTGTGGTGTGTGTGTGTGTGTGTGTGTGAGTGTTTGTGTGTGTGTGTGTGGTAGTTTGTGTGCGTGTCGTGTTGTGGTGTGTGGTGTGTAGTTTGTGTGTTGAGTGTGTGTGTGTATGTGTGTGAGTGTGATGTGGTGTGTGTGTGTTGTGTGTTGTTGTGTGTGTGTGTGTGTGTGTGGTGTTGTGTGTGTGTGTGTGTGTGTGTGTAGTTGTGTGTGTGTGTGTGTGTGTGTGTTAAGTTGAGAAGGAGGGAGTGGGTGCTGTGTAATACAGATGGAATGGCGCAGTAAGGGCTGACAACTGAAGGAGCAATAAACTGCCTGAATCCCGGATAAGTCAAAAAGTTGTGTCCCTTATTATGCAGGCCCGGATTTTTCATTGAATCTGACCAATCTGATGTTTCAGCTTCAAGTTTTCTGAATATAAGAGAGCAACAATCTGATGTTCCAGCTTCAAGTTTTCTGAATGAGGTGTTACAGAGAGCAACACTGCTCTTTTTAACTTCCAGTCTTCCAAAGAATATACATTTTTAAAAAGGAGTTAGTACAGAGTTAGAGAGCAACATCTAATTTTTGTTTTAAGTATTCAAAAGGAAATTTTGCATAAAGCAACACTGAAGCCTTAAGTATAAAGTTTTTTAAAGACATTTTATGAGAGTAATACAAATCATTAAATTTTTAGCGTAACATTTTCTAAAGGAGATATAACATAAGCAACACTGGTACTTTTAGTTTCAAATTTTTTGAAAGGACATTTTATGTAGAGTAAAACAGATCACTACATTTTTAGCTAAAAAAAATTCTTAAGGAGAATTGACATAAAGCAACACTGGTACTTTTAACTTCAAATTTTCTACAGGAGATGTTACAAAAGTCACACTGGTGCTTATAGTTTCAACTTTTCAGAAAGACATGTTAGGAAGAGCAGTTTTTAGTGTGAAGCTTTCTTAAGGAGATTTTACAGAAAACAACTCAGATACGTTTATCATAAAATTTGTCTGAAGGTGATATTACAGACAGCAACACTGATTATTTCACTTTCCAGTTTCTTAAAGGAGATATTGCAGAAAGTAACACTGATTATGTTACCTTTCAGTTTCTTAAAGGTGATAATACAGAAAGTAACACTGATTATTTATACCTTTCAGTTTCTTAAAGGAGATATTACAGTAACACTGATTATTTATACCTTCCACTTTCTTAAAGGTGATATTACAGAAAGTAACACTGATTATTTATACCTTTCAGTTTCTTAAAGGTGATATTACAGACAGTAACACTGATTATTTATACCTTTCAGTTTCTTAAAGGAGATATTACAGACAGTAACACTGATTGTTTCACCTTCCAGTTTCTTAAAGGTGATGTTACAGACAGTAACACTGATTGTTTCACCTTTCAGTTTCTTAAAGGAGATAATACAGACAGCAACACTGATTATTTATACCTTCCAGTTTCTTAAAGGAGATATTACAGTAACACTGATTATTTATACCTTCCAGTTTCTTAAAGGATATATTACAGTAACACTGATTATTTATACCTTCCAGTTTCTTAAAGGAGATATTACAGACAGTAACACTGATTATTTATATATTTCAGTTTCTTAAAGGTGATAATACAGAAAGTAACACTGATTATTTATACCTTTCAGTTTCTTAAAAGAGATATTACAGACAGTAACACTGATTGTTTCACCTTCCAGTTTCTTAAAGGTGATGTTACAGACAGTAACACTGATTGTTTATACCTTCCAGTTTCTTAAAGGTGATATTACAGACAGTAACACTGATTGTTTCACCTTCCAGTTTCTTAAAGGTGATATTACAGACAGTAACACTGATTGTTTCACCTTCCAGTTTCTTAAAGGTGATATTACAGACAGTAACATTGATTGTTTATACCTTCCAGTTTCTTAAAGGAGATAATGGTTCCAGAGAGCAAACAACCCAGAGCCATATCAGGCACACCCCACCTGGCAGACACAGCTGTCCATATATTGATGATGATGATGATGATATGATGATGATGATGATGATGACGACGATAACGATGATGATGATGATGATGATGATGATGATGATGATGATGATGATGATGGTGATGATGATGACGACGACGACGATGATGATGATGACGATGACGATGACGATGATGATGATGATATCGGCTGGTGAGGGTCGGGCTGCCTAGACAAAAAGCCTGCAACACCCAGACATTTTCCATGGAAAACGACCTGAAGTTTCCAATAGTAACATGCGTATTAAAAAGTCATAGCATGAGCATGTGGGAGCGGTAACATAGGGATAGCAGATGAACAGTAATATACAGTACCGCTGAATCATGATGATGAACCTGTATACACATCTGTCACACTGCAAAATAAAAAAAATATCACCAACAAAACAATTATTTATAGAAAATAATCTGGTTGAACATAATGATGAACGCAAAGTAAAGCCAACAACTTTTAATTCTTGCAACGAAATATTCAAAGTATTTACAATCAAATGAGGCTTTATTTTCAGTGTGTGTGTGTGTGTGTGTGTGTGTGTGTGTGTGTGTGTGTGTGTAAAAGGGAGGTGACTGAACGTGGCTGGCTGTGAAAGAATCAGCAAAGTACTGATAGTATGGGCAAGTCAGGGGGTGATTGTCTCCCTTGCAATGCAGCCTGAAATGATCTTTCCATGTGAATGCTTTCATTTGCATATGTACCGCATGCAACTGCTTGCGCGCAGGTGTGTATGTTTGCATGAGAGAGAGAGAGAAAGAGAGACAGACATACAAGCAGAAAGACAGACAGACAGAAAGACAGAGACACACAGAGAGAGAATGGCAATGACAAATTCAATTCTATTATTATTTCGAGGATAATGAATAAGCACCTATGTGCTTTTTTACATCCAGTCCCCGCCTTAGGGATACATTGTATGATAATTTAAATAAAATAATCACGTACCAATACACTCACACAGTAAAAAGAAGAAATACCCACACACATACAAAAACACAAATCCACCAAAAAGGAGAGAAAAAAAGCAATAACAAATAATAGAATAAAGCAAAAGTAAACAAAACCAAAAACACAAAAGGGAACCAAAAAATAGCAAAGAAACCAAGAGCAGATAAAGCAGCAGCAACAAGGGGAGAGGGGACAACCAAAAAATCCCCCCCCCCAAAAAAAAAAAAAACAACCCACAAAAAACCGTCCATAATGTAAAGGAGAACAAACCATGTGAATAGTATCATTTTGGCTAACAGAAAGATAACGTCAACAAATTCATTGTACTTTGTTATAGGAATAGCAACAGCAATAGTAAACTACACAAAAACAAATATTATATAAGCAGACTTAGGAGATCAAGCAAAAGCCATTTACACACCCATGCACACGTACACACGCGCGCGTGCGCGCACGCAGGCACATCATGCATCAATGCCAAAATTAAATCTTTATGAATATCATATTATATTGTCATAGAAAATATCTACACATTGATTAAGCTATACATAATTGTTACACTCAAAACAAGATATTGGAATAAAACATTCACTAAATTTCAAATACAGTCAACTTACGCAATAAAACTGAAATATTAAATCTGAATAAAGCATTCAACAGCATACAAACTGTAAACACGGCAACTAAATCAATAAGAAAAAGCATAAAAAGAGAGAGAGGGGGGAGGGAGAGAACGAGAGAGAGAGAGAGTACACAGTACATTTTCAATCCATATGATATTGCATACATTTTCACGCAGAAGATCTTGCGCACACGTTAAATCCTGTTCCGCTTTTCGTAAGAGTAGGCCATTGTGTGCCGATGGGAACAGATGACAAAATTTACAAAACCGCATACACACGGGTACTGGATGTAAAAAAGCACATAAGTGCTTATTCCATTATCTTCGATTAAAGAATTAAAAGAAAAGAAAAAAAAAAGAAAGAAAAATTCACCAACACCATCATCATTAGCACTCGCTGTCATTTAACATTGTACATGTTACAATCATCCTAGAGTTAAGATAGATATATTAAAGAAGTAAGATAGTTGAAATTATTTGTAGAAATCAGTTGCAGTAACACAATAACGAGATACGAGTACAACATTTACACCCATACACAGACACAGAGAGAGAGAGAGAGACAATGACAAATTCTTTTATTTCGAGGATAATGAATAAGTACACATGTGCTTTTTTACATCCAGTCCCCGCCCGTTAGGGATACATCTTAATAATAATAATAACCCAATACTTATACAGTCTCACAATAAAAACAAGGGGAAATAACCCTTTTCAAACAGCTAACCCCCCCCCCCCCAAAGAAAGCAAAAAAAAGAAAACCATAAAAATACCCCACCCCCCCCCACCCCCCAAAAAACCTTAACCAAACAAACAAAAAACAAAAGAGAAGGAAAAACCAAACCAAAAAATGAAAAAAAAGAAAAAACAGACAACAACAACAAAACAAAAAAAAAAACCCAAGAAAAAAACCAACCAAATTAAATAATTCATAAGAAAACATCTACAAAGTAAAATGGACACATCTTGTTCACAAAATTTAAAATCAATTAATTAAAAAGTCATTTCAATAAAAAAGAAATTTTCCCAAACTCCCATTAAATTTATAAAAAAATCAGAAATCAAAAAATCAAATGAATAAAAAAAACCCAATTTAAACAAAAAAAAAAAGACCCACAAAAACACTCCCCTCCCAACACCCCCTCCCCTAAACAAACAAAACCCCCCAAAAGTCCAGACTAAATGCAAGCGTGCGCGCGCGCGCGTGCACACACACACACACACACACACCCCACCCCACACACACACACCACACACACACACACATACACACACATTCACACACACTTACGCACGTATACCCACGCATGCACACCCACACACACACAACACACTCTCACACATACACAACTCACACACACATAAAAAACAAAAAACACACACACACACACACACACACACACAACACACACACACACACACCACACACACACACATCCTGGATACATACCCAAATTCGAAAGACATTCCTCACCTACAAGATAATAGACACATGTCATAATTATCAAAATATCAAACCCGTACATTTGTACAGACAAAACCGGGAAATAAACATTATTTGATGTACGAAGACAGCAAGCCACAAAGCATCAAAAAAAATGACCAGTCTAACATCAGCAATTTCAACAATAAACACACAGAACTGCTTTCTTTCCGCTCTCATCTGCACACACTGTGAATGGGCGCTCATTACTACTCACTGACCACACACATACACCATACACACACATATACACACCCCACATATTCATGCATGCGCAATCCTATATTACACATTATTAGAATTGATACAAAGTCCACAGAAGTAATGAAATTGTCCAACAGAACATTGCAAATTAACAATCCATACCCTTCTGCATTAACAACAAAATACAACCCCAAAATTCATTTTAAGGGGGAAAACTCAGACAATTCATTGTTAACAAAATCAAAACAAGCAAGGGCACACACACACACACAATTTTAAATTTAAAGCAAGCTCACTAATGTCAGTTACACAGAGAGAGAGAGAGAGAGAGAGAGAGAGAAGGGGAGAGAAAAGAAGAGAGAAAAGAGAAGAGGATTAATTTGGTATAATGCAAGGGAGGATATATTTACTTTGTTTCCAACAGATCAATTGTGGATTTTTATTTTTGATGCATTAAGTGGATGAAAAAAATGACTTTTGAAGATTGTTAATGATTGGAGTTGTCTAAATGAGTCAGGAAGGGAGTTTCCACAGCACAGGGCCTGAGTAAAGTAAGCTAGATTTGAACAAATTATTCTTGGGATTGGAACACATGGCTTTTCGGTATTTCTGGAATGATTTTAATGGGAACTTGTCTTTTAAGGATGAGGGAAAAGTTCCTGTCATTATCTTTAAAAATTTATGATGCCTTTTTTAATCTTAGTCTTTGGTGTAGGGAAGAAAAAATTTTTAAATGGTATAATCCACTTCTAGTAAGGTAGTCTTTTTCAGAAGAACCAGTTTAAGAGCACGTTTTTAAAAGACTTAAAATGGTTCATAGTGTTTGCACTAGCAGAATCCCCACAGGGTTGAAGCATAATCTATGGGATTGTATATAAGCTTGAAAGAATAGTTTTCTTGAATGAAAGTCAAGAAAATGTTTGATTTAGTCAGTTGGTATACCTTTGAGACATGTATTTGCACAGATGGGAATGTATGGTACCAGCTGAGATTTCATCAATTGTTACTCCTAAACTTGTGGTGAGAGGCTTTTTCTATTGTTTCCTTTTCGATAGGATTGGGAGAAAATTTATTAGATAGATTATTAGAGAGAGAGAGAGAGTAAGGGGAGAGGAGAGAGAGAGAGAGAGGAGAGAGAGAGAAAATGTTGGTATAAGGTAAGGAGGATAAACTGTTTCCAACAGATCCCAAGTTATGGTTTGCTATTTGATGCATCAAATGGATGAAAAAACTGACTTTTGAAGATTGTTAATGATTGGTGTTGTCTAAATGACTCAGGAAGGGCGTTTCAACCAGCACAGGGCCGAAGTAAAGTAAGCTAGATTTGAGAACAGAGACAAACAGACAGGCAGAGACAGAGACAGAGATACAGAGAGATCGACAGACAGAGAGAGAGAGGTAATGTGGTTTTTGTACATCGTTTAAACTAATGCTAAGTTCTCCCCCATATTCTTAATGTCTATAAGTCATTACACATACATTACTATGGACAAACATTTTTTTATGGAGTTTCCTTTCAAAAGCTAAGAAATTTAGATAAATAATAAGTTAGATTTGTAAATAAAGAGTTGATGAATATTGGGAAAGTGACAAAATAGATGAAATACCGATGGAATTGAAAATTAATTAGAAAAACAAATCAAAAAAAATGGATAAATGAACAGAAAATTAATTAATGAATAAATAGATAAACCAAATGAAAAAAACAATTAAAGACAAATAAAAAAAAAAAATGGGAAGAGGAGGGGAGAAAGAGAGAGAGAGGAGAGAGAAGAGAAGGGGAGAGAGGAGACAGAGACAGAACAGAGAACAGATGACAAAGCAGAAGAGACAAAAAGGACAGAACGTGAGACATCAACCCTGCAATACATCAATTAAAAAACGAAAAATGTACCCCCCTACCACACCACCACCACTACAACCCCTCCTCCAAGAAATAAACTAAACAACCTTTGCCCCCTAAAAACAAACAAAAACAAAAAACCCACCCAAAACCACCCCCCCCAAAAAAAAAAACTCACAAAAGATACACCACCTGGACTAAACAAAAGAGCCAAAGCCCAAAAAAAAAGCCAAACCCCAACAAACAGACCTAAACCACTAAGCAAAGAAGGAGAGCAATTCACCATATGTCAAACAGGGAAAGAATGAACACAGAAACCGGTATACTTGTAAAACATACATTTCAAATAGGAAAAAAATAATAATAATAATAAAATAATGGAATTTTAGCGCTGAAACTTTAAAAAAAAAACAAATCGAAGCGCACAATGAACAATATATATATATTAAATTTAAAAATTTTTATATAAAATATATTTTTAAAAATATAAAAATATTACGCGCCCCAGAGAACACCTTTAAAAATAAATGTGTACAGGGGTACGCCCCTACTCGACTGCACGTTAAGCCAATATATATACTACAGAATTATAATATATTTATATTTTATATTTATATTTTTATTATTATTTGGTAAAAAAGGTAAAGGATCCCTTAAACCCATAAGGTCGTAAGGGGGAGGGCGTAGAGACCTCACTTCTTTGGGCCGCATTTGAGGGGGGGCGCCCCCTCCTCTCCCTCGCTGCTTTACCTTCCCCACCCCAAGAGGGCGGGACCCCTTTTCGTGGGGGAACTGGGGGAACTTACTGAAGCCAAGGCGCAAACGGTCACCCATCCAATGGTAACCCTGTCGATGCTCTTAACTTGGGGGGGAAACGAAGGGTCCGACCCCGAGTATCCCCCCCAATATATATACACATTATATAATAATATAAATATATAAAAATTTTTAATATATATATATATATTTAAAATATATATATATATATATATACCAAAGAAGGGCAAAAAGTGGGCTATGCACCGCACCAACCCTTTTAAAAAAAAACACTGTGATCAGGTTACCCCCCTTCATGGGCTAAACCAAACACCAACACAATGCTTTTGGGTTTTCCTTTTGAGCGAACCCCAACACCCCAGCCTGTTGAGGGGCCCCCCCAGGCGGCCCTTGTTTGGGGTAGACAATGCCTCCTATCTGCTGGGTAACAACACATCCAAAACCCCCCTGCTTTTCATTAAACCCCTTGTCCTACACTTCAAGAAAGGGGGTCGGAAAAGACGTGTGATACAGGGCAAGTGTTCTTTTTAGTCACATAAAAATTTTAAAACCACTAACAAAGGTCACAACATTCCAAGAAAAATAACAAGAATATCCCAATGGGGATGATTTGAATTCAGTGATTTATTTTGGTGGAATAAACATGCCCAGTTTTACAAGGGGACTTATAAAACTATATAAAAATTTTTTTTATATTTATTAATATATTTATATATATAAAATTTATATAATTCTTTTAAACATTTCCCAAAAACAAAAAAAATTTTAAGAAAAGTATGTTGGCAGTGTTCAAGCAACCCTGGTTTTGGCCGGTTAGGGAGTTTTACCTTGGGAATGTTTTGGATCCCCTTCCCCCCCCCCCCCCCCAAAATCCTCTAACTATAAAACCCACCCCTAAAGCCACAGGAAACTTAAACCATTTTAAAAACCCGTTCAGCCTTTTTGGGAAGAGTAGGGTATTTGGGCGTAAAAACAGTGACCTTTTTTTTTAAAGAAAGGCATGCACTGTTGGCCATGTGAAGACACAGACCAGAAGTCAGGTGGGGCTCCCCTTCAGGTGGCTGAAAAGGTCGTCTACAAAAAATTCATCTTTGGGAAAACCACATAGCTCTAGACGGGAAAAAATAATAAACAATACAATATCAAACATTTTTTTTTTTAATACACAATCATTTCTAATACCACTAGATATCATCTAAAAGGGGAAAAAAAAAAAAATTTAAGGATCACAGACGAAGTAACGTTGTTACAGTATTTTTTTTGATGTAAAATTGACAAAGCAGTAAGAACTTTCCCCCCCCCCCCACACCACAAAAACAAAAATACCCAAAAAAAACAACCCCCAAAAAAAATTTAAAAAATAAAAAAATAAACAAAACCCCAAAAACAGAACTGCGCCGCAACAAAAAAAAAATGAAATCATCAACTTTAATCTATTTTTTACATTTCACGTTCCCAGTCTAGCCGTGGGGGCACCCTCAAAGACCAACAAACCAGTTCCCCTTCCTCTCGTTTTTTATCGGGGTTTTTTTTCTGGCCGGGGCCATTCCGGGTTACTCCCAGTCTTTTTTTTGGGTTTGTTTTTTTTCTCCTTCCCGGCCCTTGAAAACTGTATTTGAAAATTTTGGGTTTGTGAATAAAATACATTTTTTCGTTTTTTACATTTAAATTTTCAACCAGGTTTGCGGATTCTTTCATTTGTTCTTATGTTTTGTAAACCAGGATCCCGAAAGTTCTCTCCCTGCCGTATTTCTCCCAAAACTGAGGGGGGTCCATGATTCAAGGCATACAGAAATATGTTGCAAGGGGGATTGGCTGTCTTGGTGTGGTTTTTATTTTCCCCGTGGTGTTTGTTTTGAAAAACGTTTTGTCTGTGAGTCCTGATTATCGGTTGATCCCCAGGTCGTTGGGGGGGGGGGGGGGGGGGGGGGGGGGGGGGGGGGGGGGGGGGGGGAAAAAAAAAAAAAAAAAAAAAAAAAAAAAAAAAAAAAAAAAAAAAAAAAAAAACTCCAACAGTTTCCCCAGTGAAAGCTGACAATGTGTTTTTTAAAAAGAACTGCTAAAAATTCAAAATTTATCTTTTCATATCAAAACTGTGAACTTTGGGCACGGGTTACTTCAAAAATGTGCATGTGTTCTTTGTAATTTTTTTTTCTCAAGGCGAAAATATCCCTGACCACTAAACAACGGTAAGTGTATAGCACAAGATTAGTTTTTGAATGAATTTGTACAACTTAAAAATTTTTTTTGACTGTTTGTTTATCTTTTACAGGCTTACCAAATTTAAATGACCGTTCTCTTCATGATATTAATGATGTTTTGTTTATTAACTGGTATTTCTCATCTTTCTGAAAGTTGCTGCTGCGCGTTATTTCTCCCGGGTGAGAAATTTAACGCATTGCTCTTTGTTAAGCCACTGGAAGCAGAAAGCAACAGTTTTGCGAAGTTGTGGCATTGTTGCTGCTGCGCTGTTTTTGGGGGTGGGGGTGCGGCTTTTTGCTGCCTGCTGCTGTTATGGTGTGGTCGTTGTTGCTGCTGCTGTGGTGTGCATCTGTTGTGGTGTTGCAGGTGTTGGTGTACCTGATGTTGATAGCGTTTTTGGGTGCACTGTTGCTCATGTTGTGTGTTTTTGCGCTGCTGTGATGTTGATGCAGCTGTTGATGATTTGTTGCGCTGTTGCTGCGTGGCTGCTGTGCGTTTGTTGCTGCTGTTGCTCTGTTGCTGTGTTGCTCCCTGCTGCTCTGCATGGAGTTCTAGAAACCGTTCTGTTCTGAAATGCGTTGCACCTGCAGCTGCTTCCCCCTGCCTGCTGCTTTTTGGGGTTGCTGCCCCCTTGGTTGCTCTGTTGCTGTGGGTGCTCTTTCTGGTTTTGATGGCTGCAGCCTCCGGGTTTTGCTCATTTGGGGACAAAGACATGAAGAGCTTCACCCAAGGCCCCAGAACTGTATCTAAGGAGGTTGGCGGTCCCAGAAAAAATTTTCCCCCCCCCCCCCGTTTTTTTTCCCCCCCCCCCCTTTTTCCCCCCCCCCCCCTTTTCCCCTTCCCTCCTCCCCCCTCCTTCCCACCCCCTTCTTCTTCCCTCCCTCCTCCCTCCCCAAACCCCCCCCCTTTCCCCCCAAACACCCCAACATTCCCCCACCTACCCTCACCTCACCACGGGGGGTGGGGTGGGGAATGGGCTCCCCTCAGGTCCCCCACCTTACTTTCCCTTTCCCCAGGAAGGGCCCCCCCAAATAAAACCCCAAAACCCAAAAAAAAAAAAAAAAAAAAAAAAAACCCACCCCCCCCCTCCCCCACCTCCAACGAAACCCCCACCCTTTTTTTCCCCCCCTTCCAAAAAACTATAAAATGGGATTTAAAACCTTTTTTAAAAACCCCTGTGTTAAGGGCAAAACTCTTCTCCCAAAATTCCTTCTCTTTAAAATCCAAAAAACCCCAAAACCCCCATTTGTAATAGGTTTTAACCCGCCCGGGACTTGGGTGAGGGTGTGAGGCCTGCACTATTTTCCGGTTTTGAGGGTTGGGGGGGGGCAGGAGAAGCCCTTTGCCCCCGTTTTAGTGGGAAACCAACAAAGGGACTTCCGGTTTGGGGGGGGGGGGGGGGGGGGGGGGTGGGATGGGGAATGAAAACCGAAAGGATAAAGGACCGGAGAAACCACTGGTTTGGGAAAGAGAGAGAAAGTGTTTGGGTTATCTGAAATGTAACGGGAACCAAATAAAAAGAAATAATTAACGCCAAACCCAAACCCCCAAAAAACCCCCCCTTAAAAAAAGGGAAACCTTTTCCCCGAGTTTTTTCCCTTTTCCCAAAACCGCCGGGAATTACTTCCGGGAAACCGCCACGGGGGGTGCCGGGTGGTGTGTTTTTGGGAAAAAGGGGGGGGCCCCCTTTGGCCTTCTTGGGGTCTTCCCTCTTGCCCGGGGGCCCCGGTTCCCCTCTCGGTGGCTAGCTGGTGCAGTGTTTGGGCTCTCGGCTGTGCGCGGCAAAGGGATTTTCCCCCCCTGTCCTTGGCACTTCCTTTCCCAGCCTTTGGCTACCAGCCCGGGGGCCCTTTCCCTGTCCCTGGGTCCTTCCCGGGGCCTTGGGGGCCGGAAGGCTCTCCTTTCTGTGACCCCACTTGCGGTGCCTGGGCTGGTCCGGTGGTCCTTCGCCACCCGGGCCGTGTCCTCTTTTCTGCCCCATTGGGTGTGGTTGGGGCTCGGGCTCTGCCTGGCGTGGGTTGGGTCTGTCCCCTTGTCTGGTTTCTGTGGGCTCTGGCCTTTGCGGGTTTCTCTTTTTCCCTGTTCTCCCCTTCTGTCCGGTTTTCCCTGTGTCTGTGCTCTGCACTTTGCGGGTTTCTCTGGTGTCTTGTCCTCTCCCATTGTGCTGTTTTCCCTGTTCTTTCCCTGCCTTGTCTCTGTGTTCCGGTGTCGGCTGTCTCTGCTCCCCCCCTTTGGTCCGCCCATCTGTGCTGCGTTTCTTTGGTGTCTTGCTCTGCCTTTGTTGCTGTGTTCTCTGTGTCTGTGCTTGCCATCTGTGCTGCTGTGTTTCTGGGTCTGTCCTGTGGGTGGCGGCCTGTGTCTTTTCTCTCTTCCTGAGTTCCCTTTTGTTTCTGGGTCTGTGCTCCTTCGTAACCCTGCTTCTTTTTCCCTGATTGCGGTTCTTTTCTTCCGTTTCGTTTGGACTGCTTTCATTCCTGTTCCTTCTTTTTGGACTTTTTTCCACTCTGGGTTTTTCCCTTGTTTGGGTTTTTCTTCCCTGTTTTCTTTTGGACTGCTTTTCATCCCTGTCTCACTTTTTTTGGAGTTCTTTCCTCCCTTCTCACGTCTGTTGGGTTGGTGTGTGTTGTCGTGGAGGCGTCTGTCTCTGCTCTGTCCTTGGTGGGGTGACCCTGCCCATGCTGCTGTCTGTGCACAGCTGTAACATCTCGGTCTCCTGGCGTCAGCAGGGGGTCTCCATGCTGGGCCCTGTGGGCTGCCCGTCGTGTCCCCCTGAGCTGACAGACCCTGAGATAACTCCGCAATTTCGTTGACGTGATCCTGCATTGTGTGGATTGAGCATGGATGTGGAAAAACGTTTTTTTCAGAGTTCACAGTCATGGTCTGTTGGAGACAGCTGGAAGTTGATTTCCTGTCCTTGAGCTGCGGGGAGAAGCTTCAGCTGCCCAGGCTGCAGGTCTCTGATGGTCTTTGTCCTCATCAGGTTGTGCTCTCGAACGGGAATCCAACACACACCTGTTCAGCATGTCGGCAGAAAAAACTGCACAGGTAAGGTCCATGCTTGACGCTTGCTCCCCAAATGGCAATCGTGTTTTGTTCAACTTTTAGCACAGGTGAAATCCTCCCTGCATCTGACCTTTGGGGTCATCACAAAACTGTTTCCAGGGGTCGGACTGTAAGCAGAAAATCTGATCATTGTCAAGTTTGATACTAGACGTCGGAAAGAAGACTTCAGACACTTTTTAAAAGTTTTTCTTATTAATTTCCAATCAGATCTCAAACCACTACCCTAAGGACCTTCAAAGCAATGTCTTTTTCTGCTGATTCTGAAAGAGTCAAGGTCCCTACAAACAAACGCCCCACTGTCAAGCTGCTGGAAAACAGTTTCTGTGCCTCAGTCTTCTCCATCATCATGGTCCTGTGCGTCTGTCAGTGGGAGGAAGAATTCATCCCGATTCCCAATATAAGTCAAAGTTGTCTTTTTTGCTTTATTACAGCATTCAATATCCCAGTTATGTCCATATCCCGGTTTGCATGGTAAGCGAATTGCAGCTCTGGGTATGTTGTTGTCATCCTCTTTTAGAAATGCGTCTTTCCCGAAGATGGCACCAGACAGTTGTTGCCAGCTTAATGTGCATCAGCATGGCAGCAGTCATCTGAGTCAGCCGATGACAGATCATGTCCAGGTCTCTGCGCACCGGGCAAAGGCATCTGTCCTGTGGCGGCAGTGGGGTTGTTGGCAACAAACCCTGAAAGGGACGGAGCAGTGTGACCAGTGTCTGCAAGGGTGAATATTTTCCACCCCCATCCCCGATCTAGCTGTGGATGTCACAACTATGTGACCAGTGCTCACAAGACACACACAGACAGCATCAGATACAGTACCGTAATTTTGCCAGGAAACGTTTTCCCCCATGTTTGTCACGTGTCATCCTGGTGATGACGTCAGACCCACGTCGATAGTGACGTGTTCGTCATTGACAGTTTACCTGACAGCCGTAGACATCAGGAAAAACGACATCCACCCGGACATGGGCCTTGGTTCCTTTGTACCTGACTGAATGTCGCTGTGCAAAAGCAACAGCCCATCTGGACACAGAGAGGAATGTAACCATCAGTGTGTAATCCACCAGCAGTATGTTCATCAGATCAAGAAAGTCACTGAGGGGAAGAGAGAGAGACAGACACACACCCACACACAGAAACACACACACACAACACACACACACACACAGGGTGAGAGAAAGAGACGGAGAGAGAAACAGATGGAACAGACAGATGGACAGACAGACAGACAGAGACACACAGAAATACAGAGAGACACATGCACTCACATACAAAGCAAGGGGCAGAGAGAGACAGAGACAGAAACAGAGTGACACATTTAGACAGACAGACAGATACAGAGAAGAGAGAAGAGAGAGGAGAGAGAGAGAGAGAGAGAGAGGAGAGAGAGAGAGAGAGAGAGAGAGAGAGAGAGAGAGAGAAGAGAGAGAGAGAGACGGACAGATGTTAAGAAAACGATAAAGAGACTAACACAGAAACAAGACACAGGAAGAGAGAGACAGGGGAGAGAACAAGGAGGAACATGGAAGAAAAGGGAAACTGACAAAAAACCACAAATTTAATATGCTAGTCTTTTATTTCGAGGATAATAGAAAAAGCACACAAGTGCTTTTTTACATCCAGTTTCCGTGTGTGTGCAGTTTTGTGAAGTTTTTTATTCGTTCCCACTGGCACACAATGGCCTACTCTTCCGAAAAGCAGAACGAGTTTTAACGTGTGTGCAAGATATCATGTGTGCGTTCACACGGGACCTCGGTCTATCGTCTCCTCCGGAGGACATTTAGGGGAGTGGAGTCGGCACTGATGTTAACTCCAGAGGTAAAATCCTCTTGAACGAGATTCGAACCCGGGTCAGCAGATCACAAGAGCATTGCACATCACTCTAACCACCAGGCTATCCCGTCCCCATAACAAATGACTTAGCGAGCAAGTGAGCTCAAGAGAAAGACAAAATCAGAAATGGATAGAAAGACAGCGACAGAGCGGCACAGACAGACACACAGACAAACGAACAAACAGACAGACAGACAGACAGACAGTAGAGTAGTAGTAGTAGTAGTTAGTAGTAGTAGTAGTAGTAATAGTAGTAGTAGAAGTAGTAATAGTAATAGTAGTAGTAGTAGGAGGAGGAGGAGGAGAAGGAGGAGGAGGAGAAGGAGGAGGAGGAGGAGAGGAGAGGAGAGAGAGTTACAAGACACAGTAACAGACACACTGATAGACAGGCTGAGAGAGAAACAGACTGACAAACAGACAGACAAACAGGCAGATAGACAGACAGACAGACAGGGCCTGTTCCTGTATTGTTGAAGTGGAAACAGTCAAACACTACCCTAGCTAGGCATCATCATCAACAACAACAACACTACCACCACCACCACCACCACCGACAGCACCCCTCCCCCTCACACACACACGGGCGCACGAACTCATGCATGCATGCACGCAAGCACACACGCATGCACGCACGCACACCCGCGTAATATCACTTATAGTCAACAGACCTTAAATACAAAAACGCGCGCGCGAGCCACAATAATTATGTTCGGTTGGTTTGTCTGTTCTTCCCTTAACGTGGTAAAGAGTCACTGCGGCATCATATCACATAGAAGCACTAATTACCAGATTCCTCCATTCATGCAGGTGTATGCTAAAGCTACCAGGCAGAATGTTTCCGACTTTCTGCTTCTTCCCCCTCCTCCCCCCCCCCCCTCCTTTCTCATCCCCAGTGCAGGGCATCCTCAACATCCAGGGTCGAAGGAGGCAACACATTTGCAATATGCTATGGAGAGAAATTACCGGTGTTGGCATTGTCATAACTTTTCTGTTCATGTTTCCAGTTGCCCTTCATGAGATGATTACAGTGCTTTTGACCTGACCTGACCCTGACCTGACCTGACTGACCTCTCTTTTTTACTCTTCCGAAAAGCGGAACGGTTTTAACGTGTGCACAAGATGTTCTGCGTGCATTCACACACGGGGCCTTGGTTAAAGTCTCATCTGACGGACAATAGCCAGTCTAAATGCTGTGAGATATGGAACAATGAAAGGTGGAATGCAACTAAGGAATGATCTTAATTAACTAAGGAATGATCTTAAATAAGAAATGATCTGAACTAAGAAATGATCTGAACTAAGACATGATATTAACTAAGAAATAATTTCAAAAACATGAATATAAAAGATTCCGGTTATTGACATTGACACCGATCGTATATGGAACAAATTTGAGACAATTTATCCTTTATTTCATTTTGCAGAGTTTCATCAAGGTTTTGGAATAATCTTGATATTTTCATGAACGGAAATAGCGCTGATGTATACACGATTTGTTTCTCTGAAGTGAGCTATTGCTGTTTGGCATTGATTCCATTCAGAGACACATGACATACTCGATGACATGATGGCTTCAGCAACCTGTTATCTCTATAAATGTAGAGTTGAAAATGGGTATCCTCTGTTTGCTGACTCCGGAAAGAACAGGGTAAAAATGAACTCCCCCGCTACCCGAAAAATATATAATTATATGTTGATTTTCTGTCCAAATTATTTAAATAAAAACCACCATAGATCAAAGATATGTAGTCTGGCACTGCCAAACGAAACATATGTAGCTCCACTTTGCTCTGCATATTAAGTCCTGCAGATGAGACTATAAACCGAGGTCCCGTGTGCGAACGCACGCAGAACATCTTGCGCACACGTTAAAACCCGTTCCGCTTTTCGGAAAAGTAGGCCATTGTGTGCTGGTGGGAACGGATGGTGAGAATGATGAGTGTGTATTGGGGGGTGGGGGAGGTACAGTTGTTCAAAATTATGAATATCTCTGCTCATGTGTCTTTGCGTGCATGTGTCTTTTGCATATATTATAATAATAAATATATATAAATATATATATATATATATATTATATATAATATATATATATATATATATATATATATTATTTATTGTGTGTGTTGGTGTGTGTGTGTGCGTGCGTGTGTGTGTGTGTGTGTGTGTGTGTGTGTGTGGTGTGTGTGCATTGAGAGAAAGGGAGGTACGTGCATCTTCCAGGGTATGCATGCATGTGTGGGGTGTGCAGGGCGTGTTTGTGTCTGTGTATGTTTGCTCTCTCTCTCTCTCTCTCTCTCTCTCTCTCTCTCTCTCTCATCTCTTCCTCTCCTCTCCTCCTCTCTCTCTCTATCTTCTCTCTTTTTCTCTCTTTCTCTCTCTCTCTCTCTTCTCTCTCCTCTCTCTCTCTCTCTCTCTCTCCTCTCTCTCTCTCTCTCTGCCCTCCCCCCTCTCCCTCCCCCTCTCCCCCCACGCGTTGCAACCTCCCTGTCATTATCTCAATGTGTCTGCCTTCCTGCCTGTGTGCGTGCGTGCGTGCGTGCGTGTGTGTGTGTTGTGTGTATGTGTGTGTGCGTGCGTGTGTGTGTGTGTGTGTGTGTGTGTGTCCATTGAGAGAAAGAGAGAGGTACATAATACATTGTTGCGGGGAGCGTGTATGCGTGGGGGGTTGTATGCACAGAGGTGTGTGGGTGTGTGTGCGCACGCGTGTGTATGTATGTGTGTGTGCGTTCGTGTGTGTACAAATGTATGCGTGCGTGCGTGTGTGTGTCTGTGTGGGTGCGTGAGTGTGTTTGTGTGTGTGCAAAAAATGAAGTACAGATAAATAAAGCTAGAATATTACCAGCAATGATATCGATGCATCGGAGAGACAAGATATTCCGCCATGAACCTCTCCATGTGACCAGATGACCGTCCTCTGTGCTGCCCACTCTGCCAACCCGCCGTGTCCAGGCAGTCAGCCTGGAGTAATGTATAATCCGGGAGTGAACACTGACGTCAGGCAGCAACCCTCTCTTTGCAGTCACCAGGAACTGTATCTTTATATCCCGGTCATCTGAAGACATGGTGACACTCTTTACCTGTAACAAGGACAGTTGAGGAATTAGATCACCTCCCACCACAATCCAACAAGCCTTCCTATCAAGCACTGTCTAATGCAGTATTATTAAGTTAGGATATGACATTGTACTTTTTCTTGTACCATGTTGTGCAACATGCAAATCCTGTCTTTGTCATATGATAATTTGTTGTGTGTGCACTGTACACTAGGACTGTAGTGGTGTCCATGGTTACACCAACACGTATCTTCCCTGGGGGCTTGGCTAGACCCTCACACAGCAGGAGGTGATTGTCTTCAGCGCTGACCTAATTATGAGGTGTTGCTATTTTTAGTTTTCAGGGAAAACAACTCTGCAGTGCGTAATGGATGAGTAGACTCCTGTTAGGGATTACCCTTTGAGTTGGCGTTGTTCTTCCACTCTAAGTGATTGCAGACGATAGGGAACAGGATTATGAGAACAGAAAATTGGAAGAGGGGGGGAGGGGGTATGTGTATGAATAAACATGTGCAAGTTTAAGTGCATACATAGAAAGAGGAGAGAGAGGGGGAGGGAAGGAGAGAGCCCATATGTGTGTGGGGGGGCTGAGGAGGAAGTTTAAAAAAGGTTTGAGTTTGTGTGTGTGTGTGTGCTCTACTACACACGCGCGAGTATGTGTGTATGTGTGTGCGTGCATGTGTGTGTCGTTGTTGTTATCTTCGATTTTACGTCTGTTCACTCTCAGTGATATTAGACGAGAAAAAAAATGAGGGGTGTGTGAGAATAGAGGTGGTGGTGGAGGTCCTACTGAAAAATGGACGGGGAAAGTAGTCTGATCATGACAAGAAACCGTGCAAAGCAAAAGGTGCAATAAAAAACAACACACAAAACAACATTCTAAAAAGTCATTAACGTTAATCAAACTATAATAAATTCCTATAGGACTATGCCAGAGACCTTTGGCAATATCAAATGCCAAATTCAAATTATTGAATATGCGTCTAAGTGAGTTTTCAGAAAATTGGGGTAAAAAAGCTTTTGTATTGTTACATTCAAATATCATATGTGTATTAGAAATATTCTCACCACATAGACATTTACTGTTTCTACTGAATTTGGTTACGAATGCATTAAGTTTTATTCTTTAAAACAAAATATTCACCCTTCTCGCTGTGGAGATATTTGAGCAAGCCTTAGAATGACTCACGACTCTTGCTTTATCAGTTTTGATGACAGATCTGTTTAGAAATATCTCTTTTAGGTGATACGTTTCTGTGACCTTTTTCCATGATGTTTGTTCTAATAAGTGGTAGCCCTCTTGTAATGATAAAGGCACGTGCAATGTTGCTGATTTCCCTTCATGCTGTGCACCTCTTTTAGCAGCTCTATCAGCACACTCATTTGGAAAGAATCCACTGTGTGAAGGCACCCAACAGAAAGTGACACTTGTGCCCTTTAAGGTTAAAAGGTGTGTGACATGATTAATCTCTAATGCAATGTTTGAAGTTTCCTTGTACCACAAGGATGTTAAAGCATGCAATACCTACTTTGAGTCAACACAAAGAAGGATTTGAAATATACACAATGGAAAATCAAGAACATAATTTAGAGCTATTAAGACTGCTACTAATTCCGCCCTAAAAATCGAATGATGTTTACCAACATAGAATGATATTTCCATTTTTAAAGATGGTATAACAAAAGCATGTGTGTGTGTATGTGTGTGTGTGTGTGTGTGTGTGGCGTGCGTGCGTGCATGTGTGTGTGTGGTGTGTGTGTGTGTCAGTCTGAGTGTGTCATGCATGTGTGTATATCTGTATGTCTCTGCGTGTGCCAGCTTTTTAAAAATTATTATTCTTTTATATCGAGGATAATGAAATAAGCATGCATGTGCTTTTCTTCATCCATTCCCCTATGTATGCGGTTTTGTAAAGTTTGTCATCTGTTCCCACCGGCACACTATGGCCTACTCTTCCGAAAAGCGGGAAGGGTTTGAACATGTGCGCAAATTTGGTGTGTGGTGGTGGCGTGGTTTGTGTTGGTGTGTGTGTGTGCATGTGTGTGCGTGCATGTATGTAGTGTGTGTGTTTGTGCGGCGTTCGCCTGCGTTCGTGCATGTTTGCACAAAAACGCAGACACTAAGGAGAAATACAATGATGCACATCAGTTCCATTCACCCTCTGTCAGTTTCCACCCAAACTCTCAACTGAGCACCATGGCTGAAAGAAAATACTTGAGTAAAAATCACTTGTACACACACACACACACACACAACACACACACACACACACACACACACAACACACACACACACACACACACACACACACACACAACATATTAATATATATATAATATAATCTACTATACTAATTATATATACTATATATATCATATATAATATATATAAAGTAATGAGAAAATATATATATGTAATAATAATATATTATACACAAAACCGCTCAAGAGAGTGTGTATGTTTGGTAGTGCATATGTACACTGTATCAGGAAGATGATTCTGTGCTTAGGGTGCATGTTGGAAGCAATGTACGGCAGTGTACACGTCATTATATAAACGCTGCACGTTGCCATGTATTGCACAGAACTGTATATGATATATAAAATTACTACTGCTGTCGCACTGCTGTCTATATGTTGGTCTGGCTGTTTTACATACCTGCTAATGGAGCATGGATGTTTGGTCTGTCGTGACAGTTGTATTCAATGGGCTAGTAATCTATTCTGTAAGGCTGTTTGTGCTTGCTTGTCTGGCGACAGCGTGTGTTGTGTGTGTCACGTATTAGTGATGTGTTCCTGTTGCTGTGTGTGTGTGTGTTACAGAAGCTCAGGTGTATGCTGTGAATGATGTGTGTGTCTGGTGTCGTGTCAAGGCTGGACGGCCTGACCGCTTTGTGTCTCGTTTTGACTTTGTCATGTCTGTCAGTCTGTCTTCTGTCTACCTGCGTCTGTCTGTGTCTTTTATCTGTGTCTGTCTTCTTCTCTCTGTCATGCTGGTTTGTGATTCTTGATTAAGTGTCTTTATCTGTATCTGTTTAATTGCTTGTCTCCTTAATTTGATTCCTGTGGTGTAAGAGCTGTGTGTAGTGTGTGTCTGTGATCGAACTCATTTTGGTTGTGTGTTGTGTTATGGGTTGTGTGTGTCTCTGTTGTGAGTCAACTACGCTCTCTATGCGTCTTTTGTCTCGTTTCTGACTTTGTCAGTCAGTCTGTCAGTCTATCTGTCTGTCTTTATCTACCTGACAGTCTGTCTGTTGTCTGTCTCTATCTGTGTCTGTCTCTCTATCTCTTTCATGGACTGGTTTGTAGGAAATACATTGATTAAGTGTTTTTGTTGTGTGTGTTTTTAATTGCTATGCACGCTGAAAGATTTGAAAATGTTGTGGCAAGAAGCAAGAACTGTCTGTAATGTAGATCAGCTCAGGAAGACGAAGCTCATTTTGGATTGTGTGACCCTGTGTAACATAAACTGAGAGAAAAATACATTCCTCTGAAATATTACAGAAGGCCTATGCTTCTTAATATATGGTAGCGTGTGTTTCATCATCATCATCATCATCATCATCATCATCATCATCATCATCATCATCATCATCATCATCATCATCATCATCATCATCATCATCGTCATCATCACCGTCGTCGTCATCATCACCGTCGTCGTCATCATCATCATCATCGTCGTCATCATCATCACAAACCAAAGTGCTTACATTCAGATCATTTACATGAGCTGATAGGTAAATGTATTCCTCTGAAATATTACAGAAGGCCTATGTTTCATCATTTATGCTTCCCTGTGCGTGAGCATGTGTGTGTGTATGTGTGTGTGTGTGTGTGTGTGTGTGTGTGTGTGTGTGTGTGTGTGTGTACTTGTGGCGCAAGATACTGAATACAAAATCAATATTTAATTGTCGATCTGTCCTCTGTGTATGATATATTTCATCAACTTCATAGGCAACGCGCGCGCGCGTACACACACACACACACACACAAACACACACACAAACACACACATACAAACACACACACACACACACCACACGCGCACACACACACACACACACACACACACACACACCACACACACCACACACACACACACACAAAAACACACACACACACACACACACACAAACAAACACACACACACACACAAACACACACGAAGAATTAATCATTCTTCTGTAAGAAAAGCTGAAAATGTTAACATTCTTACATCGCTAGTACAAGAACATATTCAAACTACTTATCCTGATCATCTCAAAATTTATACTGATGGGTCCGTTTTAAATACTAATGAGGCTGGTGCGGCTTTCATTATTCCATCATTCAAGTCCTTCGGATGAGACTATAAACCGAGGCCCCGTGTGCGAACGCATGCAGAACATCTTGCGCACACGTTAAATCCTGTTCCGCTTTTCGAAAGAGTAGGCCATTGTGTGCCGGTGGAAACAGATGACAAAATTTACAAAACCGCATACACACGGGGACTGGATGTAAAAAAATAATGTCATATGAGCGCTTTGATTTGTTGCTTTTCAAGATTCAGCGCTATATAAATTCCATACATTATTATTATTATTCTTAAAAGTAGAACGAGCTGTCACCCTGGGGAAAAAATAAATCTATATTTACAGCTGAGCTAACTGCTATAGTGTTGGCACTTTACTATGTACTTGACTTCCCTAAAGACATATTCAACATACTTTTGTGTGTTGATTCTAAATCGGTTTTACATGCTTTAAAAAAATTCTACTTTTAAAGTAAGAAAAGACCTAATCATTGAAATCAGGCATCTGGTACACTTTTTGATTTTAAGAGGTAGTACTGTTACTTTCTGTTGGGTTCCCTCACACACTGGTATCTTTTTTAATGAAAAAGTTGACCGTCTTGCAAAATATGGAGCGAGAAATAAAAATAGTTCTTGTGAAATAAACGTTGCCTTATCTCTGCATGAGGGATACAGCTTGCTACAAAACGCTTGCTGAAAGCATTCCAGAAAGAAAGTATATGATTCTGGCTTTGTCTTTATAATGGCTGTACAAGCAATGTGATAGATTTTCGAAATGCTTTCATTTCTAACAAAGTCTGTGGTTGGTATAATCGTAGAAATATGTTATCCCTTACGTACAGATTTAAACTAAATGCCTTCAGGACAAAGTAGTGAAAGATGTAAACTGTATTTGTGGGGAGAAGATTACCAATAGTCATGTTATTTTTTATTGTCGACATTTAAAAGCATTTTTACCTGCTATACCAAGTTTGTCACTGGGTCAGATTTTGTCTGAACCATCAATACTGTTGGAGATTGTGTTAGGATTGATAAGAAGTCCAATAATTCAGTTTTTGTAGTATGTTAAAGTTAGTTTTTAAGTACTGTTATTTGACACTTTTTGTTATTGTTTGCATTCTCTTGTTTATATTATTTTGTTCCCGTCTAAAATCACTAAATGTGAATAGACGTTAAACTGAAGATCTCACACACACACACACACACACACAAACACACACACACACACACACACACACACACACACAACACACACACACACACACACACACACTACACACACACACACACACACACACACACACACACACTCACACACACACACACACACACACACACACACACACACACAACCACACGGGATAGTCTGGTGGTTAAAGTGATGTATTCGTGATCTGCTGACCCGGGTTCGATTCTCGTTCGAGAGGATTTTTTCCCTCTGGAGTTAACATCAGTGCCGACTCCACTCTCCCCAAAAGTCCTTCGGATGAGACTATAAACTGAGGCCCCGTGTGTGAACGCACGCAAAACATCTTGTGTACACGTGAAATCCTGTTCCGCTTTACGGATGATAAAATTAACAAAACTGCATACACACAGGGACTGGATGAAAAAGGTACATGAGTGCTTATTCCATTATCCTCGAAATAAAAGAATAAAATAAAGAAAAATGTGCACACACATACTTTTTGTCCGACGTCATTGTTTTGAGGAAGAAAGTTAAACTGAAAAACTAACACACACACACACACATACACACTTTCTTGTCTCATATCACTGATTTTGGAAGATTGTTAATCTGAAAAACTAACACAACTAATAACTAACACACACACATCACACACACACACACACACAACACAACACACACACACACACACACACACACACACACACAACACACACACACACACACACACCTTTCTTGTCTCATATCACTGTTTTGAAAGATTGTTAATCTGAAAAAACTAACACACACACACACACACACACTTTCTTGTCTCATATCACTGATTTTGGAAGAATGTTAACCTGAAAAACTCACACACACACACACACAACAAAAAAACACACACGCACACGCAAACGCACACGTACACACACACATACACACACGTACACACACACACACACGTACACACACACACGTACACACGCACACACAAACGTACACACACGTGCACACACGTGCACACACGTACACCACACGCACACACACACACACAAACACATGTACACACACATATACACACACATGCACACACACACACACGTACACACACACACGGCACAACACACATACACACACACACACACGTACACACACACGCGCACACACACAACACACACACGTACACACACACGTACACACACGTACACTCACACACACATACACACACACGTACACACACACACGTACACACACACACCACACACACACACACCACATTTTGCCATGTAGTTTAGCTTTCCTCAGGAATGGAATGAAACTGGCAGAATGCCAGTTCTGTTATTCGGTGATCACAAAACCGACAAAGCCTTAGAGAGGCACATTATGCTATGAGAGCGAAAGACAGAGCGAGAGACAGAGAGAGAGAGAGACAGGAACAGAGAGAACAGAGAGAGGACAGGAAGAGACAGGAGAGAGAGACAGAAGAGACAGGGAGAGAACAGAGAGAAGAGACAGGAAGAGAGACAGGGAGGAGAGACGAGAGGACAGAGAGAGACAGAGAGAGAGAGACAGGAGAGAGAGACAGGGAGAGAGAGAGACAGGAGAGAGAGACAGGGAGAGAGAGACAGGAGAGAGACAGGGAGAGAGAGACAGGAGAGAAGACAGGGAGAGAGAGACAGGAACCGACTCGAACTCGAATTTTATTGAGGTATATGGAAACAGTGGTTTTAACAGCCTCGAAGAGGAGAAAAAAGACATGAACAAGAAGAAACATTCTAATAAAAGGCAGTATAGACTCTTAAATAACAATAAGCATAAGCTTCAACAAAGATTTGGACATATGTCAGGCACATGTCTTTCTTAATCCAAAGCATATGACATAACGGTGTCAGAGAGACAGGGAGAGAGACAGAGAGAGAGAGACAGGGAGAGAGAGACAGGGAGAGGAGAGACGAGAGAGAGACAGGGAGAGAGAGACAGGGAGAGAGAGACAGGGAGAGACAGGGAGAGACAGAGAGAGAGAGAGAGAGACAGGGAGAGAGAGACAGGGAGATAGAGACAGGGAGAGAGAGACAGGGAGAGAGAGACAGGGAGAGAGAGACAGGGAGAGAGAGAAGCTCCAGGCGTTCAATTTCAGTCTTGCTTGTGATGTGCCCATAGTAAAGATTAAAGAGTTTCAGTTTGAGACTAGATCAGTTGATAATAGTTTTATTTTTATCACACAGAGAGACAGAGAGACAGAGACAGACAGAGACAGAGACAGACAGAGACAGAGAGACAGAGGGAAGAGACAGAGAGAGACACACACATAGAGAGACAGAGAGAGAGACAGATACAAAGAGAGAGAGAGACACAGAGAGAGAGAGAGTGTGTGTGTGTGTGTGTGTGTGTGTGTCTGTGCTGTGTGTGTGTCTGTGCCTGTGTGTGTGTGTGTGTGTGTGTGTGTGTGTGTGTGTGTGTGTAACCTTCATGAACAGAAATAGATATATCCAGAATACAGGCACACTGTGAAAACTTTGCCGCCGCGCGCGCGCGCGCAGCGCGCGCGCGTGTGTGTAGTGTGTGTGTTGACAGACAGACTAGACAAACAGACAACGACAGACTGACAGAGGCACAGACAAAAAAAAAAAAAAAAAAAGGCAGAATAGATACCACAGACAAGGACACAGACAAGCAGACAGACAGACAGACAAGGAAACAGACAACAGTAGAAAAACAGACAGACAAGGACACAGACAAGTAGAAACAGACAGAGACAGAGAGACAGACAAGCAGATAGATACACACAGACAAGGACACAGACAAAGTAAATACAGAGAGACAGAGAGACAGACAAGCAGGCGAATACATAGAGACAAAGACAGACAGAAGCTCAGAGACAGCGACACAGAGAGTTTGAGAGATGGAAAAGACAGAGAAAAGCAGAAAGTTTAAAACAGTTCTGCAATCAGGACGAGAGACAGAGACACAGACAGAAGGGGGGTCCTAGGGGTTTTAGAAAAACCCT
>CM054158.1:54366384-54383032 GCA_028751875.1 Rapana venosa | reverse complement strand
ATTTAAAAATTTCTCTGAGCTCCTTAAGAAATGGACAGCACAGAACTAAATGTAAACTCATCATCTTTACCACTTTTACAGAGAGGACATATCAAATCAATGTCATTACAATCTCTATATCGAAAGTGATGAGTGGCTAAACTTGAAATACCCAACCTAAACCTTGTGGTCACTATTTTCAAATGCCTTTTCCATATCTGAATCAAATACAACTTCATCTCATGTGAGCTACAAAATAATCTATAAAAATCAAACCTCGTGCTATTTTGAACATGTTCACTCCACTTCTGCCATCTGCAGTCAACTAAAACGTTGACGAAAAATTCTTAGAAATGCCTTTACACTTCCCACACCTTGATTCATCCACACATCACCAAAGCCTATTCATGCAAACAAATACGTACATCAGTCACCCATATTCTTCTTGCCCTTACTATCTAACTCGAATAACATTTTATACGCTTTGAAGGGTAATCTGTTTCCCCCCTTTCCAAAATTTTGAGCAATAGCTTTATACATTGAACGCTGAGTTAATGTATATTGGGAATCTATTGGTTCACATATATAAGGTCGTTAGGTGTGGCATGTCAAAAACCCAAACACTTTTTAGAGCAAATAAATGTACAGATTCACAGGCGATTGCAGCTTTATTCAACCCCCACAACTGGGAAAACCGTACTGTGCAACAGGTTGTATTTGAGAGTCAAATACCTTCAGAAACAGTTTTATGGACGAGTTGTTAAGTGTGGACAGTCCTTTTCATTACACAAAATAAAGCATTTTTTGCTCTGCTAGCCAGATCCTTACACGCTGAGAAAAAACTAAGGCGAGTTGTAAAAAATACTCCAAATACTTGTACGCATTAACAACAGGCATTACATTACCATCATAAACCCACCTCTCCCTAGCACTCAAAAAACCGCCTTTCCTGAACACAATGATGTTGCTTTTCTTCAAGTTAACCTTCAACTGGAGCGAGGCAGCAGCATGCTGTAAATTATTCAACTGAACCTGCAAGCGTATAGCAGTCTCTGACAACAAAATAATGTCATCTGCAAGTAACAGAATAAACAGTTCAAATGCACTGCAAGGAATAGTGGCACCATGTCTTCCTTTATCACTTATTTCTATTGCCAGTTCGTTTATAAAAAGAGAAAACAAAACTGGACTGCATACATCCCCCTGCTTTACCCCTGCCGTGCAGTTAATAACATCGGTCAGAGCGGCACCACACCTAACTCTACATGTCACATGTTCATACATGGCTTTAATACATGAATGTAATTTACCATTTATACCATTCTTAGATAAAATAGTCCAAAGAAAACTTCTATTTATAGAATCAAAGGCTTTCTCGAAATCAATAAAAGCCACATATAATTTCCGGTTAAGGGAAAATTGTTTCTGCACTAGGGCTAACAATGTAAACATATGATCTTATCGTTGAGTACCCTTTTTTAAATCCAGCTTGAAAATCACCTGTAATATCATTTTCTTTTTACCCACTCTTGTATTCTACGATTAATAATTGTGCTGAACAATTTTACTACTGACATTGCTAAGGGAAATACCTCTATAGTTATTAGGATTATTAGTACACCTTTTTTATAAAGTGGTTTAACACAACTGATTCTGTCCATGCTTCTGGAAATAAGCCATTGTCAACAAAACATTAAAGAGCTTTGTAAAAAACCGCAAAACCTGTTCATTGTAGTTTTTATACACTTCACCAACAATGCCATCAGGCCCAGAAGCCTTGCGGTCTTTCAGTTTTCTTATTGCGAACAGTACTTCCTCTCTAGATATTGGACGATTAAAACAACTGTTACTTTCAATACGTGTATCCTCAATTACATTTTCATTGCTTACTTCCTTGTCTAGCAATGATTTAAAATGCTGAAACCAGCTGTCAAGACTGAATGTTATTTTTAGGCAAATTCTTTTTAATAGAAGCCTTGTGAATAGTATCCCAAAATACTCTTTGATCATGTATAGAGTTTACAAGCTTATCTAACAATTGAGCATTAAACTCTTTCTCTTTTCTTTTCAACAGATATTTGTATTCCCGTCTAACTCTTGTATATTCATTACGAACTTGTACGTCCAAAGTACATCGATATTTTTTCAATAACCTTCTCACATGTCTTCTGCTGTTAACACATTCATTGTCAAACCAACCACCTGATCTTTTATGGTTATTTACAGACACACATTTCGTCATACACTCGGCACACTCTTTTATAGATTCATTAAACATATTTAAAGCAGCATTAATGTCAAAGTCAATCAAATCGATTGCTGTATTATTTTTTTCGTGAACTATATCTGAACATAGAGTATCTTTAAAGACAGTAGCGTGCTCATTATTCCATACCATTTTCTTGAATGTTTTGGAGAGAGAGAGAGAGAGAGAGAGAGGAGAGAGGAGAGAAGATACAGGCAACACCAACACACACAGAGAGAGAAAGAGAGGAGAGAGGAGAGATTAGAAGCAAGAGAGAGAGAGAGAGGAAATACACGCCCCACACACTACAGAGAGGAGGAGAAGGGAGAGAGAGAGAGAGAGAGAGAGAGAGGAGGGGAGAGAGAGAGAGAGGGAGATGAGAGAGAGAGAGAGAGAGAAATACACGCCCACACAACACACACACACACCACACACAACACACAGAAATACACGCCCACACACATACAGAGAGAGAGAGAGAGAAAAGAGAGAGAGAGAGAGAGAGAGAGAGAGATACACGCCCACACAGATAAAGAGACAGAGAGCTAGAGAGAGAGAAGAAGAGAAGAGAGAAAAGAGAGAGAGAAGAGAGAGAGAGAGAGAGAGAGAGAAGAGAGAGAGAGAGAGAGAGAAATACACGCCCACACACACACCGAGAGAAATACACGCCCACCACAGAAACACACACACGACAGAAACACACACAACACACACACACACACACACACACACAACACACACACACACCGAGAGAAATACATGACCACACACATACACACAGAGTGAGAAATACACGCCCATACACATACCCACAGAGTGAGAAATACACGCCCACACACATACACAGAGAGAGAGAGAGAGAGAGAGAGAGAGAGAGAGAGAGAGAGAGAGAGAGAGAGAGAGAAAAAAAAGAGAGAAATACCGCCACCACACACACATACACACAGAGTGGAAATACACCCCCACACACATACACACAGAGTCGAAAATACACGCCCACACACATCCACACAGGAAGAGAAATACACGCCCACACACATACACACAGAGAAGTACACACACACACACACACAACATACACACAGGCGCGCGCGCATGTGTGCTCACACACATACACAGAGAGACAGAAATGCACGCACACACCCACAGAAACACACACAATTACATCCCTCTCTGTGTCTTTCTCTGTCTGGCTGTCTATCTGACTGTCTGTCTGTCTGTCTGTCTGTCTCTCTCTCTCTCTCTCTTCTCTTCTCCCTCTCTGTGTCTTTCTCTCTCTCTTTCTCTCTGTCTTTCCCCCTCTCTGTCTCTGTCTCTGTCTCTCTCTCTCTCTTTCTCTCCCTCTCTCTCTCTTTTTACTTTCTCTTCCTCCTGTCTCTCTTCTATCCTCTCTCTATCTCTTCACTCTCCTCTCTCTTTGCTCCCGTCCTGGTGGGGGTGTGTCCTCTCTCTCATTCTCTCTCTCTCACCCCTCCTGTGTCCCTTTTCCTCTCTCGTCTCGTCTGTCTCTCTCTCTGTAGCATTCTCCCTCACTGTCTCTCTCTCTTTCCTCTTCTCTCTCCCTCTCTGGTGTCTTTCTCTCTCTCTCTCGTCTCCCTCTCACTCTCAGTCTCTCGTCTCTCTCTTCTCTCCCCCTCTGTGGGTGTGTGTGTCTCTCTCTCCTCTCTCTCTCTCTCTCTCTCTCTCAACAACCGCCTCTCTCTCATCTCTCTCTCACACTTAGGCAATTCCTCCTTCTCTCCTCTCTCATCCATCTCTCTTCCCTCCCTCAATGGTTTCTTTCTCTCACTCTCTTCCTCTCTCTCTCTCGTCTCCTCTCTCTCCTCTTCTCTCCCCTCTGTGTCTTTCTTTCTCTGTCTGTCTCTCTGGCTTTCTCGCTCTCTCCTCTTCTCTCTCTCTCGCTCGCGCTCTCTCGCTCTCTCTCATCCTCGCTCTCTGTGTCTTTCTTCCTCTCTGTCTCTCTCTCTCTCGTCTCTCTCTCTTCTCTAATCACTCTCTCTCTTTCTCAATCTCTCTACAAATACTCTTGAACTTCTGCTACTATCTTACAAACAGGGAGGCAACAAGTGGTTTTATAGCTACGTCCACATCTTACACTAAAACCCATTCATTAAGAGTACCACAGGATCCATCGTAGGACCCCAATTCTCTTTCCATTAGACCATAAATTGATGACTTCCTTCCTCTCCCATATCAAATCTAAATTGCGAATTTTTTTGTGACGACTACAGACAGACCATACTACAAGCCATAACTGACATTAACTGCCCCACTCGTTACAAAGACATTGCAAAATATGCACGATGATCTTGTCTAATGGACTGAACTAAAATCACATTGTCTATACACCCCATACACACCTCAAAAAACCAATGCATCTTATCACTAACCAGACAAAAAAGCGACAAAAAACATCATCTCACTAAATTTTCCTCCAATCCATAATGAAAAGGAAACATTAGAACAAGCCTCTCACCACAAAGTTCTAGGAGTAACACTTTGATGAAAATCTCACTGGAACCAATCACATAACCCCAACTGATTCAAATACATGTCTCAAAGAGTAAACCAACTGAGCTAAAATAAAAAATGCAAACATTTTCTTGACTTTCATCAGTCCAAAAAACAATTCTTTCAAGCTTATATACAATCCTCAATAGATTATGCTTTCAACCCTGTGGGGATTTTCTGCTAGTTGCAAACATCCATACTATAACACCATTATTAAGTCTGTATAAAAACGTGCGTCCTTAAACTGGTTCTTCTAAGAAGGACTAAACTTACTCTAATGGAATTTATACATCAGTTAAATATTCTTCTTCTTCCCCTACCCAAAGACTAAGATTTAGACATAGGCAAATTCATGATGTTTAAGATAATGACAGGAACCTTTTCCCTCATCACCTTAATCTTAAAAGAGAGTTTTCCCCATGTATCATTCCAGAAATAATACGAAAAAGCCTGTGTGTGTCCCAATCCCAAAAATAATTTGTTCAAATCGTAGTCTTACATTCTCAGGCCCTGTGCTGGAACTTCCCTTCCTGAACTCATTTAGACAGACCACCAATCATTAACAATCTTCAAAAGTCATTTTTTTCATCCGACATGTTGATGCGATCAAAAATAAAATAAAAATCCACATTGATCTGTTGGCAACAAAGGTATATATATCCTCCTTGCATTATACCTAAATTATCCTCTCACTCTCCTCTCCTTCATCTCTATCTCTCAATCCTCGTCTCTCTCTCTCCCCTCCCCCCCACCCCCCCCCCCCCCCTCTCTCGATCTCTCTCAGTGTTTAAGTGTGAGTGTTTTAAACTTTGTATATTCGCTAATTTTGTCATTTTTTGAATAATGACCTCTAAAAAATGAATTTTCCCACTATCCACGTCCTTTATAATGACCTAGGAACGATCTTTAACAATGAAGCAAATGTTAATTCACAGTGAGTTTTTAAATGGTGATAGTGTTTCATGAATTGAAAACTATATTCATTATCAATAAGATTTACAAATGCAACTGCTTCTCTCTCACTCTTCATTCCCTCTCCACTCTCCTTCTTCCATTCGCCGCTCTCACGCCTCTCACTTCTCTTCTCTCTCCGCTCTCTCGCCTCGCCTCCGTCAAAGCAAATCCTTTAATTATTTTGCTTCTAATTAATCGTCGTATTTACAATTTGTAATCCCGTTGAACTTTAATATTTCCTGATTTTATATATCAGTTTCTACTACCAAAAATGACTGTATTAGAGGAATTTCATAGAATGTTTTATTTTTGATAATCTTGTTTGTGAGCGTACCACTATGTATACTGAGAGCAAATTCCAACAATCATGATGACCCATCCTCTCTCTGCTATGACTATACATGATATTCATAAAAAGATTTGTTAATGTTGTGACATTGAGCATTGGTGTGAGTGCGTGTGCGCGCGCGGCGCGGCGCGTGTGGGGTATGGTGTGTGTGTGTTGTGTGTGCGTTGCGTACGTGTGTGGTGTGCTTGTGTGTGTACGTGTGTGTAACGTGGTGCATGGTGATGGCAAATTGCTCTACAATATTTGTTTAATGTAAGTTTAACTATTGCTTTTGCCTCCCATAAAAAGCATCAAATATACTTTTTGGGCTGTTTCATACTGTGAGCGCAAAATGAAAGTATTTACGGTGGTTTGTTCTCCTTTAAATTTATAGTGGTTTGTTTGCTTTGTTTGGTGTCTGTTTTTGGTTTGGGTCTGAGGTTGGTTGTTGCTTTTTTGAGGGGGACAATATGGTTGTTTTCCCTCTCCCCTTGGTTTTTTTGTTTTGCCGTTTTTTTGTTTCTCTTTGTTCTTGCTGATATTATTACGGTTGTTTTTGTGTGTTGCGGCTCCTGCTTTCCTTTCTTACTACTTGTTGCTACTTTTTTTTTTTCTCTCCTTCTTCGTGGATTATTGTGGGGATATTTTTTGTGTAGATATTTTTCCCGTAAGCTGTGTAAGTGTATTGCTATGGGGTTTATTTTATTTTATTATCATTATATATCCTTAAGGGTGAGGACTGGATGTAAAAAAGCACATGGGTGCTTATTCAAATTTTTCTCGAAATGAAAGAATTTGTCATTGTCTCTCCTCTCTGTATAATTGTGAATGTTTTTTCTTGTAATATGGCTATTGTGTTATTGAAAAAATGACTTTTAGGTGGCTTGTTCTCTTAATTTTATGGAGGTTCTGCTTTGTTTGGCTCTGTTTTGGTTTTGGGGGTTTTGTTGTTGTTTGTTTGTTGTTGTTGTGAGGGGGAACTACGGGTGTCACCTCTCCCCTTGTTGTTGTTGCCGCTTTTGTTTTGCTTCTTGGTTCTTGCTAATTTTTCGGTTGTTTCTGTGTTTATGTTTTGCTTTCTTCCTTATTGTTAGTACTTTTTTCTTCTTTCTCATCAGTTATTTTTGTGTAGCTTTTTCCCCCCGTACACTGTGTAAGGTATTGCTATAGGGCTTTATTTAATTTTATTATCATTTAATTATACTTAAGGGGACGGGGACTGGAATGTAAAAAAGCACAGGGTTGCTTATTCATTATCCTCGAAAAAAAGAATTTTATCATCTGTCCTCCGAAATAAAAGAATTTGTCTCTGTGTCTTGTCTGTCTGTCTGTCTGTCTCCCTCTCCCTGTGACCATGTCCTAGTGCAATGGGTCTCTAAAGCTCTGTCCATCCTGGTGTCCAATGGAAGTACAAACGGCTTTCAACCAGCTTCAGTCATTACTGTTGATTAAACGGAGATGTGTGGATTGGAAATACAAATAAAACTGAGATTTAATCAGAAGCACATGAAGGGGGAAGAAAAAAATAATACACAAATGTATATGTTAACACAAAACAGACACACCTAGTTATATATCAAAAACAAGAGAACTGATTGACAATCCAGTCTTTCCTGTAAGCGAGTGATTAGAAGAAAGAAAGAAGTAAAAAAAGAAGAAAGAACGAAGAGAGAGAGATGAGATTAGATCCGATTGAGAGAGAGCGAGAGAGAGAGAGACGAGAGAGAGAGAGTTAGTTTTCTATCATTTGTGAAACATTTTAATTGAAATGGGCATAAGCACAATAACCATTAAAAAACCCATATTATAAATACCCACAATGGTATTGGCTAAGCTTAGGCGTATACAAATCATGTTAGCCAAAATATTAGCAATGAGTTAAGTCCAATTTTTTATACCATTTTTCATTATCGTACTTATACAGATGTGAATGAGTAAGTGAGTGGACAATGGACAATGGACAAAGACAAATTCTTTTTATTTCGGGATAATGAATAAGCACATATGTGCCTTTTTACATCAGATCCGCCCGTTAGGGATACATCTTAATAATAATAGCCCAATACTTATACAGTTCTCACAAATAAAAACAAGGGGAAATAACCTTTTCAACACAGCTCACCTCAACAACCACCCCTCCCCCAAAAGCAAGCAAATAAAAGGAAAAACCATAAAATTACACCCCCAAAAAAAGCCCTAACCAAAAACCACCAAACAAAGAGAGAGTAAAACCAAACCAACAGAAGAAGATTAAAAGAGAAAAAACAGACCAAACAACAACAACAAGAACAACAACAGAGCCAAAGAAAATAACACAACCAAAACTTAATTAAGTCATAAAAGAATAACATCTACACAATGTCAAATGGTTACACATACTTGTTAACATAACTATAAGATATTGAAAGTAGGGCACTCATTAAAAACTTAGTACAGAGGCATGGTCCAATAAAGTATTGAAAATATAAAAATATGAAATCCTTATCAGGATACACTTATAACTATAAGCGAGGGACGATAAAAGGTGAGAGAGAGACCAGAGAGCGGGAGAGAGGTGTGTGTGTATTTCAGAGATAATATCCAATATATAATTCACAAAACAGTATGCGATCCCATCAACAATCATTTTTTAGTATTACAATTCGTTTCAAATTTATATGTCATGATAATGAAATTAATTTTAATACCATACATCCACACAATAAAGACAAGAAACAAAACAAAGAAGAAATCTAACCTTATACAGTCATTGAGGGTGGAGAAGTTAGAGGAGTGAGTGAGTGAGTGAGTGAGTGTGTGGCATGTTGTGAGTGTGTGTGTGTGAGTGTGTTGTGTTGTGATGTGGGAGGGGGGGGGGGGGGTTCAGGGATAATACTAAATATGTATACTCACATTAGCACACGATCAGCACAAAAAACTTTCTAAATTATACTCATACAAATTTGAATGTCATGATAATAAAATAAGTGTAATACCCATACACTCACTAATAAAGAGGGGGAAAAGCCAAAAAAAGTCATAAAAAAGAACATCTACAACATTGTAAGTAATAGAACAAATTCTTTTTTTTCAGGAAAATGATAAGTACTCATGTGCTTTTATTAATCCAGTCCCGCCCGTGGGTTCACATTGAAAATACATCAGTAACTCCATATTTTCAAACAGTAGACGCAAAAGGGAAAAAACTTCTTTTTTTTAAGAAAAAGGAGAAAAAGAAAAAAAACGAACAAACAAACAGACAAACAAACAAAACAAAACAACCCCGGACGAGCAAACGACAAAATAAATATACCCAGAAACGCCCCCCCCAAAAAAAAAAATAAACAAGAAAAAACCAAACAGAATTTTTTTTTTTTTTAAAACAGCAACAACCACAAAACAAAAAGACAAAGCACCCTCCCAAACAGACAAACAAAAAAACAAGAAAAAAAAAAACAAAGAAACAAAGGATAAGGAAAAGAAAAAAAGAATAACTTTTTGAAAACCCAACACCGTCCCCCCTCCAAACACACAATACATACACCAAAACAAAAAAACAAACAAACAAAAAACTCAAACAAATCAACAACAAATAACAAAGTAACAACTACAGCAATAACAACAGAGAGGAGAGAGAGAGAGAGAGGAGAGATGTAGAGGGAGAGAGAGTAGAGAGAGGATGGAGAGAGAGAGAGAGAGAGCTTTAGATCATACATTGAACACAGGGTGTGTGTGTGTTGCAAGGATAATACTAAATATATAATTCTCAAGGACAGCACAGGATCACCTCCAAAATTCTTTTCGAATATACTCGTACAAATTGACGCCATGAAAAGAAATAAGCCCAATATCAATACATCTTACCAAAACGGGAGAAGAATAAATCACTAAAGTCATAAAAGAACATCTATACTATTGTGAGTAAGAGAGAGAGAGATGGGGGGTCGGGGGGGGTGGGAGAAAATGAGAGAAGAGAGTGGGAGAGAGAGGGGGGAAGTGTTGTGTTGTGTGTGTTTGTGTGTTGTGTGGGTGGGTTTGAGTGTGTTTAAGATTTTAACGCTTTTTGTTTGTAAACAAACAAAAACAAAAAGGACATTAGAAAAAAATCTGAATATCATTCTCAAAAACAGCACATCATCACTGTCAACACTCTTTTTCATTATACTCGTACAGATTTAACACTATTGTGTGTTAGGATAGATATATTTCTTATAACTATAGTGTAGTAATAAAAAGAATTAATATAATTTTTTTTAAAGCTTACACTTTGTAAACTGACTTTTTGCAATTAACAATGAAATTTGAACGGGAGAGAGAGAGAGAGAGAGAGAGGGAGAGAGAGAGAGAAGAGGATTGAATTGAATTATATTCTTTGTTGTGACAGAGTTGGATTTTACTGGGATTTTCGGTAGAAGGAGAGCTTCCTGCCATAGAGAGATTGTGAGCGGATCATGAGAGTCCGGATGAAGGTAGAGGAGAGTATGTGAAGATGGATTAGGGAGGTATGGTGCTGATCTCGTGATGTTTTGAAGAACTGACGCCAAGATTTAAGTGCGTGGTCGAGGAGAGCAGAGAGAGGAGAGGAGAGAGAGGAGAGAGAGATTGGAAGAGAGAGAGATGAGAGAGAGGACAACAGTAGACATACAGATCAGAGTGAAGGGATAGGGAAAGGGCAGATAGGTAAGATTGGAAAGGGCAGATAGGTAAGGAGGAATAAGAACTTGTTTTTAAGGCTATGACTGTGGTTTGTATTGTTGATGTATCAAGTGAGATGATATAATTGAGTTTTGTAAGATTGTTATTGATTGCTGTTGTTTAACTGAATCTGGAAGGGAGTTCACAGCATAGGGCCTGAGTAAAGTAGACTAGATTTGAATAAGTTTTCCGGTATAGGGACACTGGGCCTTTATAGTATTTGGAATTGGTTTAGGGGGATTTGTCTTTTAAGTATGTGGAAAGGTTCCTGTCTTGATCTTAAAACATCATAAACTCCCTTTGTTTAATATTTTAGTCGTTGGTTGTGAAGGGAGGTGAAATATTTAATTGAAGTTAGTTCATCTTCTAATAAGCTTGTCTTTTTTAAAGGACCAGTTTTGAGGCACGACGTACAGGACTCGAGTAAGGTTTCATTTAGTGTTTGCACTAGCAGAATCCCACCAGGGTAGAAGAATAGGTCTATTGAGGGATTGTATATAAGATTGAAGAATAGTTTCCTTGACTGAAAGGTCAATGAAAAGTGCTTGATTTTAGAACGTTGGTATACTCTTTGGGAACATGTATTTGCATTAGTTGAGATATGTGGTAGAACCAACTGAGATTATCATCATTGTTACCCCCTAAAACTTGTGGTGATGGGTATGATCAATTACTTCCTTTTTTAATATTGATGGGAGTAAGTTTTGGAGGGTTAAGGTTTGACGCTTTTGTCTAGTGGTAATAAGCATGCATTTTGTTTTTTGGGTGTGTATTTGACATATGGGTTTAGGTTTCTGTCAATTCAATAAGCTGATCAAAACACTTTTTGTAATGCTTTTGCTTAGAGAGATGGGTTATTGGGCTCTTATGACTAGTAGTGTCATCAGCCCAAATAGTTCGCATTTGGATTGATGTGTGAGAGGGAGGTGTTTATGTTATAGTGAGAACGAGGAATAGGTCCTAGTATGGATCCTTGTGGTACTCCTAATTGATGGCTTGTTAGTTTGGATGTAGTTGTGCCTATTGAGACACACTGTTGCCTGTTTTCTGATAGGACGCAGCAGTTGTAAGGTATTTGTAGAGAAATGGTACAGGTTTAAGTTTTTTTAATAAGAAGAATGTGGTCAATTGTGTAAAAAGCTTTTTTGAGATCTACAAATAGTACTCCGCAAAAGTGATTGTCATTAATGTTTTGTAGCCAGTTGTCTACGAGGCTAATCAGTGCAAGTATTGACATGGTGATTTTGTCTAAAATCCGATGATTTAGGATGAATTAGTTAGTGTAGTATCTAAATGACGGACTATGTGTTTGTTTATATGTTGTTCCAAGGGTTTTGGATAAGGCTGGATATGTTGGAATTGGTCTCTAGTTTGAGGGGTCTGAAGTGTCACAGATTTGTAGTATGGGGAATACTTTAGCGTTTTGAAGGCATTGGGGAAATGGGGTTTTTCAAGACAAAGTTAATATATATGTTAGTGTGTCTGTGATAGCTGGAGCGGATAGCTTCAATATTCTGCTGTCTATCCATCAAGACACGCGTTCTTGATTGTTTGAGGTGAGTTAGTTAACCATAGACCTCAAGAACAGACATAAATGGAATGTGAAGTTTTGAGGGAGTATGCTTTCCTTCAAGTAATTGTTATAGTTCATAGAGTTTATTGGACTTTGATTTATCCATCTTTAATAATGTTAGTAGAGACATTAATGAAATGATTGTTAAGTTGGTCAGCAGTAACGTCTTTGATTACATTTGTTTTGGAAGATGCTTGTTTGTTAGTTATTTGATTTATGGCTCGCCAAAACAGTCTTTGAGTTTTGTTTGGTAGATAGTAAGTCTTGGAAATATTTCTTTTTTTCCTCGGCCGTTTTTTGTGAGTTTTATGGCATATTAATTTTTTTTTGACTCTACATAATATTTATGTTCTTTTAAAAAAGGTCTCTAAGATAGCTGCTTCTTATAGTTCCTTAGTGAGCCAAGGTGGTTTTGGGGAATATATTTGAATTCCTAATGATTTTTTAGTGAGGGCATGTTGGTTGTAAATAGCAGTAAAAGTGTTTATCCAATAATTCTATGGCTAAGTCTGGATCAGTAATGTTGATGTTTCCGAAAGAATGGTTTACTTAATTCTGATAAAGAAGGATTCTCATCAAAATTAGCAAAGGAACGATTATGTTATAGTTTTGTGGCAGTTTGGGGATTTTTGTTCGTTTTTTTGCCAACGTGATACAGGATCTGGGTAGTGATCGCTGCATTAGGGTGATAGACTGGGATACAAGTTTCAACAATGGTTGTTGGGGTTAGATATAAGTTATGGTACAATTATTGTGATTGGTTTTGTGGGACTTCTCGTGGGTGAAATTAATTAGTTGGTGGAGGTTGTATGAATTTATTAATTGGGTCCATTGATTATTTACTTTTTGTTAGGATAGATATTAAAGTCTCCTAATAAGTTATTTCACTTGATTGAATAGGCACTGTATTCATCATGGAGTCAAGTTTTGTCAGTCCAGTTTTTTCTTTCTGTTGGATTTCTATGCAGATCCCCAATTACAAATAGGTTGGGCAACCTTTGTAGAATTCTCAATCCATTTGGATTCTACACCATAATGTTCTAAATGGAGAAGTCGCTTGAAGGTTTGGAACACTCACTAATTGATTAGGATTCCTGTTTCTTTGGGGTTTTGTTGATCTTTACGCAGGATTTTATATCCTGGAATATAAATATCAGTGTCCAATATGTGGTCTGATAGTCTAGACTCAGTAGCCCTAGTAGGTGAAATGGATGCCTTTGTTGTGATAGAGCCTGAGATTTTTCTTCGATTTTTTAAATGCAGGTTTATCTTTAGGTGGCAAATACGTAGCATCCTTAGTGGGCCACTTATTGGGTTGGTAATGCATCTGCTTTTTTGGTTTGTGAGGGGATATTTGTGGAGGAAGACAAAAAGAAAGGAAAAACTGGGCAGTAAGGAAAATAGAAAATAGATTTGTAGTTGGATTCTCACACCTAAAGGGGGGAAAATGATAGGGTGGTGGTGGAGGAGGAAAATAAGCAGAACAAAACAAGAAACAAGGGGAAACAGAATAGAGTGAGGTGAAAAACAAGATCACTCAACGACAATAAGGTACTGAAATCAGAAATCTGAGAAACTGTCTATAGCACCACAACAGTGACACAAAGCTCAGGTACTTAGCTATCAAACAAACAAACAATACCCTGCAAGGTGTCAAACAGGGTGCCCTGCTTCAGATTAGAGCAGTTCAAGTTAGTCTCTCCCCGTGAAGAGATCCCAGGGCCACGCCAAATTTCAAGTGCCGCTCTTCTTGAAGCAAAACCTGATGAGCATGAGGTCTTGTTTCCCGAAGAAGATGGTCAGCAAGTCATGCAAGGGTCACTCAGCAAATAGTAGGGGGTGGGTGGTAGGGAATTGAAGCACAGCAAGTTGTTTTATTACTGAAAAAGGCCCACTCAGCAATTAGTCCAGGGATTTGCTGTAGGCTCATTCCCTCACTGAATTAATGTTCACTCAGTATGTAACTGATTAATGTCACACAGCAGTTACTGAACATTGTCACACAGCGAATATAGTCCCTAGTTCGATTGCACAGTGTTTGCCACATTCACTGACACAGTTTGTTTATCACTGGGGAAAACAACAAAAAAAAACAAACAAAAAAAACAGGCCACCAGAACATTAGCCAGGGATTTGTCACAGCTCATTCCTCACTGAATAATGTCACTCAGCGGTGACTGAACAAGTCTCTCAGCAGTCACACAACAATGCCACACAGACGAATAGTCCTCAAGGTTCGTTGCACAGTGATACACACTTAACTGCATTGGGGGACAGACATAACAAAGTCAAAAAACGAAAGCAAAACAAAACCAAAAAACCCAACCAAGCATATAAACAAACAACAACAAACAAAATTAAAAAAATAATAATAATAAAAACAACACAAAACAACTAACAAAAACAACAACAACAACACAACAAACCCCACCACACACACAAATAAAACCCCAGGGTTATTACGTCTCATTGTTCGTGAGGATGCACACTTTTCACTGCACCAGTTCCATCAATCTTGAATAGCAAAAGGAACCATAAAACCAATGTAAAGAAAATACATAAATATATAAAAATGTCTTTAAAAGAAACTAGGGAGTTGGAAAGAGCAGAAGGAATACCAGGTTTGCCACACTTCCACAGCGACTTGCAATTTGGGGTGGGGGAAGGTTTAAAAAAAGAAAAACCCCAAAAAACAAAAAAAACAAAAAAAAACCAGCAACAGCAACAACAAAAACATAAACACCCCCCCCAAAAAAAAAAAAACCCAAAAAAAAACCCACACACACACACAAAAACCCACACTAACAAAAACCACACACACAAAAAAAACCCCAGCAAAACAAGCAACAAAAATCAAGGATTGGAAAAAAAACAAACAAAAAACAAAAAACAAAAACAAAACAAACAAACACACACACACACACACACACCACACACACACACACACACACACAAAACTCACACACACACTCACCCACACACCCTTACATATACATACTTACATGCACACTTACACACACGCACGCATACACAACATAGAGTACACACGCATACACACAGAAATATTACGCACACGCGCATTCTTTAACTCACACACACACACACAACACACACACACACACACACACACACACACACACCACACACACACACACACACACACACACACACACACACACACACACACACACACACACACACACGCACTCACCCACACACCCTTACATATACATACTTACATACACATTTACACACACGCACGCATACACAACATAGAGTATACACGCATACACACACAATTATTATGCACACGCGCGTTCGTTAACTCACATACACACACACACACACACACACACACACACTCTTTTTTTTCCATTCTCTGGCCTCTCCCTTTCTCTATAGATGAATGGGGGTGTTAGGTCAGTGAAGGGCTTGCTGGATGGTATTCAGCAGGACCTCCAGCAGCTTTTGGGTGTCCTGTGAATGAGTGGTGTGGGGGAGGCCCCAGGCAGTCTTGGTTTTGGATGTAGTAAGAGGGGGAAAGTCCTCCTCGAAGTCCCCTCGAGTGCCTCTCTGGCCATAGGCAGGTGGACTTGCTCCTGGTGTGGGGAGAAGCGCTCTGCCGTTGCTGCGGTGTCTGTTGATGGCAGATTGCACTTCCACTGTTGGTGGAGGTGGCTTTGTTGGCGGGGCCCTTTGCATCTCGCCATTGGTGGTTGAAGTGCAGGGCAGAGGTTTTGTCAGCTGGTGCAGGTTGTATGTCATGGCTGCTATGCCACCAGCACTTGGGTGGAAAGGGTCCATGTATTTGTAGAGGGCTTTCCTGGGTGCCCCACTCCTAGTCTGAAAAGAGGAGGTGTGAGTGAGTGAGTAAGAGAGAAGGAGAGAGAAAAGAGAGAAGCAATAGAGAGAGAGAGAGAGGAGGAGAGAGAGAGAGAGAGAGAGGAGAGGGAGAGAGAGAGAGAGAGAGAGAGATTCCTTAACACACCACATTAAAAATCAAGGTCAAAGTGGATGGGAGTTAACTGATCGATTTTTAAGTGAACGCGCTGGAAGTTATCTCCCGTGAGAACTAAACTTAGAACCATCTCAAGTACTGACTAGATCAACTTCCTGCTCCGCCATAGTTTAGCTGGTGCAACAGGTAAGCTGTTCTGTGATCTGAAATCAAACCGCTGGTTATGTACAGGGTACAATGTCAAAATGTGTCCCTGTCTAAACATGTTGTTGTTGTTTTCACAATGATTAGCATATGTTTTGATAATATGTCTGTTATCTAAAAGTATTTGCTGCTGGGTTGTTTTCATCATATGTGTTTACATGTCGGCTGTCTAAATAATGTGTCACTGCTGGTTTCATATGTGTTTACATGTCCACTGTCTAA
>CM054158.1:54331384-54358884 GCA_028751875.1 Rapana venosa | reverse complement strand
GCTGGAGGTGGTTGTTACTGGCAAACTCCAGGAGTCTCAAGCCTCTTTCATTTGATTGGTTATTACAATGTGGCCCACAAACGCCCTCCCAGTCTTTCCATGCATCTTCTCCTACCTTGGCGTTCCAGTCGCCTTGCACAACGAGGATGTCTTTCTTGGGTGTTTGATTCAGAACCTCTTGTAGCTGGTCATAAAATTCTTCTACGGCTTCATCTGTGCAGTCTGATGTAGGGGCGTATGCCTGTACTATAGTTATGTTAAAGGGGTTGCTCTCAGGCGGATGGTAATAAGTCTGCTGGACACAGGCTGACAGCTCATGACGGTGTTCACGGTGTCTTTGTGAACGAGAAATCCCACGCCGTGTTCATGTTTATCCTGTTTTCCACTGTAGTATAATTTGTGGTCTTCCTGGGTCGTTGTTTCTCCATGTTTTTCCACCTGACTTCGCAGAGCCCAAGGATGTGCCAATGATATCTGGACATCTCATGTGTCAGTTCTTCCACTTTGCCTGCAGCTCTTAGTGTCCGTACATTCCATGTGCCAATGATGGTGTTGTTTCTGGCACGAATTTTGCTGCGTTTTACATCAGTAGCATACTTTCGACATCTGTCCTGATGAGCAACAGAAGGCGCGGTCCTTGGTAACCCGGGCGACGACCGATCCGGTATGGAGATTCTGGCTGTCTTTGTCATTGGTGTATCTTGGGCAAATCAAACCTGGCGGAGCCCATCCCTCTCCAGGTCGGATTTTTTGGTTGGGTTTACTCCCCACATGTGGCAGGTGGTACTGGGTTACATGGTTACCAGTAGCAGAGGGAGTCTCTGACCTGACCATACAGTCAGATCGCTGAAAAAGGGGAAGTCAGCAGGGGCTGACAACATTCCAGCTGAGTTGGTCCAAGCTGGAGGGGAAGCCATGATCAGCGCCCTACTAAGAATCTGCAACAAGATCTGGCAGACAGGAAAATGGCCAACACCATGGACGCAGTCGCTCATCATCACCCTCCCCAAGAAAGGAAATCTACAACAATGCCATAATTACCGCACAATCAGCTCATAATGTCACCAAGCAAGGTCATGCTGCAGATAAATTGAATAGACTGAAGCCACAAGCAGAGACCATCATTGCTGAGGAACAAGCAGGTTTCAGAGCAGGGCGCAGCACAACCAGAACAGATATTCAACCTCAGAATACTATGTGAGCGTACCTTCAACATCACAAGACCTATACCACGTATTATCGATTTTAAGAAGGCATTTGAATGGTGTGGCATGCAGCTTTGTGAGCAACCATGAACTTGTACAGCATCAATGCAAACCTGATCAGAGTCATCAAACAGCTGTACAGCGAGGCCACCAGTGCAGTGTACTACAACAACAACATTGGAGAATGGTTTCGAACAACCAGTTGGAGTAAGGCCAGGGCTGTCTACTACTCACCCACTCTTTTCAACATTTCCTGAGAGAATCATGGCTGATGCAACTGGAACATCATGAAGGATCAGTCAGCATTGGTGGCAGAACGATCACAAACCTCCGCTTCGCAGATGACATTGATGAATAGCAGGATCAGAAAAAGAGCTTGCAGGCCTAACAGAACACTTGGATAAGGCCTCCAAAACATAACGGCAGGAAATCAGTGCAGAGAAGACCAAACTGATGACTAATAACACCAACGGCATTAGCACTGATATCAGGGTTAATGACCAGAAGCTGGAAACAGTTCAAAGCTTCAAGAACCTGGGAGCCATTGTATCCGACCAGGGATCCAAGCAGAAGTAGTATGCAGGACTGCACAGACAATAACAGCTTTGTCAAAACTAAACACCATCTGGAGAGATAAGAATATCTCACTTATCTCCAAGATCAGACTAATGTGCTCCCTTGTCATATCCATATTTCTGTATGCCATGTGAATCATGGACCCTGACGTGCAGATTTGGAGAAAGAGTAAGGCAGTGGAGATGAGATGCTTTCGGAGACTCCTTGGCATCTCTACACAAAGACCACATAAGCAACGAAAGCGTGCATAACAGAATCCAGCAAACCATTGGAACCCTATGAAACCTTCTAACGATCGTGAAAAAGCGTAAACTTAAGTGGTATGGGCATGTCACAAGATCCCCCAAGGAATTACAAAGAAGTTTTGCAAGGCACTGTCCAAGGAGAAGAAGGAAGAAGGCAGACCAAGGAGAGCTGGGAGGATAACATCAGTGAATGGACAGGCTAGAACTCAACAAAAAACCCTAAGAAAGGCAGAACAGAGAGAAGAATGGAGGGAAACTGGTTGCTGAGTCTTTGAGGGTGCCCCCACGGTCGTCAAGCTACGGACAGATAGATAGATAGATAGATATATAGATGTGTGTGTGTGTATGAACAATGTGATTTTCTTCTCAGACGTTGGTGCTCAGCACACCTTAGTGAGAGTTTGTGTGGAAACTGAACAGAGGGTGAATGGAAACTGATGTGGCATCATTGTATTTCTGCCGCTAGTGTCTGCTTTTGGTGACACAACATGCATGAACGCGCGCACAAACACACACACGTACATACACATGCACGCACACACATGCACACACACACAAACACACACACAGCACGCACGCACGCCACACAGACATCAAATTTGCGCACATGATCAAACCCGTCCCGTTTCGGAAGAGTAGGCCATAGTGTGCCGGTGGGAAACAGATGACAAACTTTACAAAAACCGCATACACAGGGAAATGGATGAAGAAAAGCACATGCATGCTTATTTCATTATCATCGATATAAAAGAATAATAATTTAAAAAACTGGCACACGCAGACACATACAGATTATACACACATGCATGACACACTCAGACTGACACACACACACATGCACGCACGCACAACACACACACACATAATACACACACACACATGCTTTTGTTATCCCATCTTTTTAAATGGAAAATCATTCTATGTTGGTAAAATCATTCGATTTTAAGGCGGAATTAGTAAGCAGTCTTAATGGCTCTAATTATGTTCTTGACTTTCCATTGTGTATATTTCAAATCCTTCTTTTGTTGACTCAAAGTCGGTATTGCATGCTTTAACATCCTTGTGGTCAAGAAACTTCAACATTGCTTTTAGAGATTAATCATGTCACACACCTTTTAACCTTAAAGGGCACAAGTGTCACTTTCTGTTGTGATGCCTTTCACACAGTGGATTCTTTCCAAATGAGTGTGCTGATAGAGCTGCTAAAAAGAGGTGCAAAGCATGAAGGGAAATCAGCAACATTGCACGTGCCTTTATCATTTCAAGAGGGCTACCACTTATTTGAACAATACTCATGGAAAAAGGTCACAGAAACATATCACCTAAAAGTAGATATTTCTAAACAGATCTGTCATCAAAACTGATAAAGCAGATCGTGAGCCATTCTAAGGCTTGCTCAAATATCCAAACAGCAAGAAGAGGGAATAGTTTGTTTTTATAGAATAAAACTTAATGCATTCGTAACCAAATTCAGTAGAAACAGTAAATGTCTATGTGGTGAGAATATTTCTAATCACATATGATATTTGAATGTACAATACACAAAGCTTTTTTAACCTCAATTTTCTGAAAACTCAGACGCATATTCAAATTATATTTGGAATTTGGCATTTATATAGCCAAAGGTCTCTGACATGTCCTATAGGAATTTATTATAGTTGATTAACGTTAATGACTTTTTAGAAATCGTTTGTTTTGTGTTGGTTTTTTTATTGTACCTTTGCTTTGCACGGTATCTTGTCATGATCAGACTACTTTCCCCGTCCATTTTCCAGTAGGACCTCCACCACCACCTCTATTCTCTCATCACCCCCTCATACATTTTTTTCTCGTCTAATATCACTAGAGTGAACAGACGTAAACGGAAGAACAACAACGACACACACATGCCCGCACACACATTACCACACATACTCGCGCGTGTGTATAGAGCACACACACACACGGAAACTCAAACCTTTAAACTTCCCTCTCAGCCCCCCACACAGCATGGCTCTTTTCCCGCCTTTTCCCTCCCCCTCTCTCTCTCCTTCTTCTCTATGCATGCACTTAAACCTGCACATGTTTATTCACATACACATACCCCCCCACCCTTCCAATTTTCTGTTCTCATAATCCTGTTCCCTATCGTCTGCTATCACTTAGAGTGGAAGAACAACGCCAACTCAAAGGGTAATCCCTAACAGGAGTCTACTCATCCATTACGCACTGCAGAGTTGTTTTCCCTGAAAACTAAAAATAGCAACACCTCATAATTAGGTCAGCGCTGAAGACAATCACCTCCTTGCTGTGTGAGGGTCTGCAAGCCCCCAGGGAAGATGCATGTTGGGTGTAACCATGGACACCACTACAGTCCTAGTGTACAGTGCACACACACCCAAATTATCATATGACAAAGACAGGATTTGTATGTTGCACAACATGGTACAAAAAAAAGTACAATGTCATATCATAACTTAATATACTTTGCATTAGACAGTGCTTGATAGGAAGGCTTGTTGGATTGTGGTGGGAGGTGATCTAATTCCTCAACTGTCCTTGTTACAGGTAAACAGTGTCACCATGTCTTCAGGTGACCGGGATATAGAGATACAGTTCCTGGTGACTGCAGAGAGAGGGTTGCTGCCTGACGTCAGTGTTCTTCACTCCTGGACTGAACTTAACTCCTTGCTGACTGTCTGGACACAGTGGTTTGACAAAGTGGACAGCACAGAGGACGGTCATCTGGTCACATGGAGAATTTTATGGTGGAATATCTTGTCTCTCCGAGGCATCGATTTGATTGATGGTAATGTTCTAGCTTTTTTTATATGTACTTCATTCTTTGCACACACACAAACACACTCACGCACCCACACAGACGCACGCACGCATACATTTGTACACAAACGCACGCACACACATATACATACACACGCGGTGCGCACACAACACACACACACACACACACCACCACACACACACAACACACACACACACACCTCTTGCAAACAACCCCCGGCAACGCGCATACACGCACCCCGCGACCATGTAATTATGTACCTCTCTTTCTCTCAATGGACAACACACACACACACACAACCACACTTACACACACACACACACACACACACACACACACACAACACACACCACCACGCACGCACACACACACACACACAACACACACACACACCACGCACGCACACAGGCAGGAGGGCAGACACATTGAGATAATGACAGGGAGGGTCGCAACGCGTGGGGGGAGAGGGGGGGGAGGGAGAGAGAGAGAGAGAGAGAGAGAAGAGAGAGAGAGAGAGAGAGAGAGAGAGAGAGAGAGAGAGAAGAGGAGAGAGAGAGAGCAGAGAGAAGAGAGACAAACACACAGAGACATAAACACGCCCCTGCACACCCCACACATGCATGCCATACCCTGGAAGATGCACGTACCTCCCCTTTCCTCTCAATGCACACACACACACACACACACCAAGCACACACACACACACACACACGCACACACACACACACACACACACACACATATCATAATATATATATATTATTATATATATATAATATATATATATATATATATATATATATATATATATATATATATATATGCAAAAGACACATGCACGCATAGACACATGAGCAGAGATATTCATAATTTCGAACAGCTGTACCTCCCCCACCACCCAATACACACTCATCATTCTCACCATCCGTTCCCACCAGCACACAATGGCCTACTTTTCCGAAAAGCGGAACGGGTTTTAACTTGTGCGCAAGATGTTCTGCGTGCGTTCGCACACGGGACCTCGGTTATAGTCTCATCTGCAGGACTAATATGCAGAGCAAAGTGGAGCTACATATGTTTCGTTTGGCAGTGCCAGACTACATATCTTTGATCTATGGTGGTTTTATTTAAATAATTTGGACAGAAAAATCAACATATAATTATATATTTTTCGGGTAGCGGGGGGGGAGTTCATTTTTACCCTGTTCTTTCTCGGAGTGCAGCAAACAGAGATACCCATTTTCAACTCTACATTTATAGAGATAACAGGTTGCTGAAGCCATCATGTCATCGAGTATGTCATGTGTCTCTGAATGGAATCAATACCAAACAGCAATAGCTCACTCAGAGAAACAAATCGTGTATACATCAGCGCTATTTTTTCCGTTCATGAAAATATCAAGATTATTCCAAAACCTTGATGAAACTCTGCAAAATGAAATAAAGGATAAATTGTCTCAAATTTGTTCCATATACGATCGGTGTCAATGTCAATAACCCGAATCTTTTATATTCATGTTTTTGAAATTATTTCTTAGTTAATATCATGTCTTAGTTCAGATCATTTCTTAGTTCAGATCATTTCTTATTTAAGATCATTCCTTAGTTAAGATCATTCCTTAGTTACATTCCACCTTTCATTGTTCCATATCTCACAGCATTTAGACTGGCTATTGTCCGTCAGATGAGACTTTGACCAAGGCCCCGTGTGTGAATGCACGCTGAACATCTTGTGCACACGTTAAAACTGTTCCGCTTTTCGGAAGAGTAAAAAAGAGAGAGTCAAGTCAGGTCAGGTCAGGTCAGGACAGGTCAGGTCAAAAGCACTGTAATCATCTCATGAAGGGCAACTGGAAACATGAACAGAAAAGTAGATGACAATGCCAACACCGGTAATTTCTCTCCATAGCATATTGCAAATGTGTTGCCTCCTTCGACCCAGGATGTTGAGGATGCCCTGCACTGGGGATGAGAAAGGATGGGGGGGGGGAGGAGGGGGAAGAAGCAGAAAGTCGGAAACATTCTGCCTGGTAGCTTTAGCATACACCTGCATGAATGGAGGATCTGGTAATTAGTGCTTCTATGTGATATGATGCCGCAGTGACTCTTTACCACGTGAAGGGAAGAACAGACAAACCAACCGAACATAATTATTGTGGCTGATTATCCCGTTAGCAGCAAATAATTCGTTTTCTGTTTGAATGTGCGCGCTGTGTGTGTGTGTGTGTGTGTGTGTGTGTGTGTGTGTGTGTGTGTGTGTGTGTGCGTGCGCGCGCGCACTCTCGCGCGCGTTTTTGTATTTAAGGTCTGTTGACTATAAGTGATATTACGCGGGTGTGCGTCGTGCATGCGTGTGTGCTTGCGTGCATGCATGCATGAGTTCGTGCGCCCGTGTGTGTGTGAGGGGGAGGGGTGCTGTCGGTGGTGGTGGTGGTGGTGGTAGTGTTGTTGTTGTTGATGATGATGCCTAGCTAGGGTAGTGTTTGACTGTTTCCACTTCAACAATACAGGAACAGGCCCTGTCTGTCTGTCTGTCTATCTGCCTGTTTGTCTGTCTGTTTGTCAGTCTGTTTCTCTCTCAGCCTGTCTATCTGTGTGTCTGTTACTGTGTCTTGTAACTCTCTCTCCTCTTCCTCTTCCTCCTCCTTCTCCTCCTCCTCCTTCTCCTCCTCCTCCTACTACAACTACTATTACTACTACTACTACTACTACTACTACTACTACTACTACTACTACTACTACTACTACTACTACTACTACTACTACTACTACTACTACTGTCTGTCTGTCTGTCTGTCTGTTTGTTCGTTTGTCTGTGTGTCTGTCTGTGCCGCTCTGTCGCTGTCTTTCTATCCATTTCTGATTTTGTCTTTCTCTTGAGCTCACTTGCTCGCTTAGTCATTTGTTATGGGGACGGGATAGCCTGGTGGTTAGAGTGATGTGCAATGCTCTTGTGATCTGCTGACCCGGGTTCGAATCTCGTTCAAGAGGATTTTACCTCTGGAGTTAACATCAGTGCCGACTCCACTCCCCTAAATGTCCTCCGGAGGAGACGATAAACCGAGGTCCCGTGTGAACGCACACATGATATCTTGCACACACGTTAAAACTCGTTCTGCTTTTCGGAAGAGTAGGCCATTGTGTGCCAATGGGAACGAATAAAAAACTTCACAAAACTGCACACACACGGAAACTGGATGTAAAAAAGCACTTGTGTGCTTATTCCATTATCCTCGAAATAAAAGACTAGCATATTAAATTTGTGTTTTTTTGTCAGTTTCCCTTTTCTTCCATGTTCCTCCTTGTTCTCTCCCCTGTCTCTCTCTTCCTGTGTCTTGTTTCTGTGTTAGTCTCTTTATCATTTTCTTAACATCTGTCCGTCTCTCTCTCTCTCTCTCGATCTCTCTCTCTCTCTCTCTCATCTCTCTCTCTCTCTCTTTCTTCTCTCTCTCTCTGTATCTGTCTGTCTGTCTAAATGTGTCACTCTGTTTCTGTCTCTGTCTCTCTCTGCCCCTTGCTTTGAATGTGAGTGCATGCGTCTCTCTGTATTTCTGTGTGTCTCTGTCTGTCTGTCTGTCCATCTGTCTGTCCATCTGTTTCTCTCTCCGTCTCTTTCTCTCTCCCTGTGTGTTTGTGTGTGGTGTTGTGTGTGTGTGTGTGCGTGTGCGTGTGTGCGTGTGTGCGCGCGCGCGCGTGTGTGTGTGTGTGTGTGTGTGTGTGTTTCTGTGTGGGTGTGTGTCTGTCTCTCTCTCTTCCCCTCAGTGACTTTCTTGATCTGATGAACATACTGCTGGTGGATTACACACTGATGTTTACATTCCTCTCTGTGTCCAGATGTGCTGTTGTATATGCAGAGCGGCATTCAGTCAGCGTACAAAGAAAACAATGCCCATGTCCGGGTAGATGTCGTTTTACCTGATGTCTACGGCTGTCAGGTCACTGTCAATGACGAACACGTCACTATCGACGTGGGTCATGACGTCATCACCAGGATGATACGTGACAAACAATGGGGAAAACGCTTCCTGGACACAATACGGTACGATGTATCTGATGCTGTCTGTGTGTGTCTTGTGAGCACTGGTCACATAGTTGTGACATCCACAGCTAGATCAGGGGGATGGTGGTGGAAAATAGTCATCCTGCAGACACTGGTCACACTGCTCCGTCCCTTTCAGGGTTTGTTGCCAACAACTCCACTGCCGCTCACAGACAGATGCCTTGCCCGGTGCAGCAGAAGACCTGGACATGATCTGTCATCGGCTGACTCAGATGACTGCTGTCCTGCTGATGCACACATTAAAGCTGGCAACGAACTGTCTGGTGCCATCATCAGGAAAGACGCATTTCTGAAGAGGATGACAACAACATACCCAGAGCTGCAATTCGCTTACCATGCAAACCAGGCGATACTGGACATAACTGGGAGATATGGTGCTGTAAAGAAAGCAGCACAAGACACTTTGACTTATATTGAGAATCTGTCTGAATCCTCCATCCCACTGACAGACGCACAGGCCATGATGATGGAGAAGCCTGAGGCACAGAACTGGTTCCAGCAGACACTTGACAGTGAGGGCGTTTGTTGGAGCTGGAATTTTGACTCTTTCAGCAACAGACAGATAAAACAGAAGACATCTGCATTGAAGGTCCTTAGGGTAGTTGCTTTGAGATCTGATGGAAATTCAATAATAAATACTTTTAACAAGTGTCTGAAGTCTTCTTTTCCGACGTCTAGTATCAAACTTGACGAAGATCAGATTTCATGCTTACAGTCCGACTCCTGGAAACAGTTTTGTGATGACCTCCAAAGGTCAGATGCAGGGAGGATTTCACCTGTGCTCAAAGTTGAACAAAACACGATTGCCATTTGTGACGCAGCGTCAAGCATGGACCTTACCCGTGCAGTTGTCTGCGACATGCTGGACAGGTGTGTGATGGATTCCCGTCTCGAGAGGCACAACCTGATGAGGACAAAGACCATCAGAGACCTGCAGCCTGGGCAGCTGAAGCTTCTCACCGCAGCTCAAGACAGGAATCAACTTCCAGCATGTCTCCAACAGACCATGACTGTGAACTCTGAAATGAACGTTGTCCACATCCATGCTCCAATCCACACAATGCAGGATCACGTCAACGTAATTGCGGAGTTACTCTCATGGGTCTGTCAGCTCAGGAGACACGACTGGCAGCCCACACTGCCCAGCATGGAGACCCCCTGCTGCAGCCAGGAGACCGAGATGTTACAGCTGTGCACAGGCAGCAGCATGGGCAGGGTCACCCCCACCAAGGCACAGAGCAGCAGACAGACAGCCTCCACACTGACAACACACAGACCAACACAGACGTGAGACAGGGAGTGAAAGAACTCCAAACAGAAGTGACACAGGAAGTGAAAGCAGTCCAAACAGAAGTGACACAGGAAGTGAAAGAAGTCCAGGCAGTTATCAGAAAGGAAGTGAAAGAAGTCCAGGCAGTTATCAGACAGGAAGTAAAAGAAGTCCAGGCAGTTATCAGACAGGAGCAAGCAGACGTCCAGACAGACAACGGCAACATCAGGACAGAAGAGAAACGGACACAGACCTGTCCCAGCGCTGACCACAAGAGAGTGCAGACAACAGAGAACACAGCAGCACAGATGGCAGAGACACAGACAGCAGAGAACACAGCAGCACAGATGGCAGAGACACAGACAACAGAGAACACAGCAGCACAGATGGAACAGGCACAGACACCAGAGAACACAGCAGCACAGATGGCAGAGACACAGACACCAGAGAACACAGCAGCACAGATGGCACAGGCACAGACACAGGGGCGGCAACTGGAGCGCAGACAGCAGCAGACAGAGGAAAGCGGTGTGACTCCAGAGGCAAGGCCGGGCAGAGGCCTGGCAACAGGAAGCTCACAGCCAAGAGAAGACAGGGGCGTGGACAACACCCCTACCCCTCCTCTGCCAGCGGCAGAGCTAGCAGAGAGCCGCCCACCAGACACTGCAGACACACAGAGGACAGGCAGACACCGGCAGAGAGAAGCAGAAGGCGGGGACACAGCTGACCCCCCATCACAGCAGGGAAGACCCAAAGGAAGGCCACAGACGTCCTCCCCACGCACTGTCCACGACACGTCACATGACCTGACGGCACGCGGCCTTCACCTTCACAGCCCCCAGTGTGCGGTTGCCTGCACAGAAGGTAACTCATCCCCGGTGTCCCCGTCTGCTGAAGGAGAGGCACTGACTCCGGGACTAGGTAGCTCATGAGTGTGTGCTTGAGACGTTGTTGTTGGTGGTGTTGGTGTTGGTGTTGTTGGTGTTGTTTGCGTCATCAATGCTATTGTTGCAGTAGTTATCGTTAGCGTTCCCCAGCTTAACATCTTGCAGATCACCCAGAATGCGCACTCTCTGCTCCCTCCTCTTACCTTGGAATCAGAGTGGGACAGTGCGAGCACACTGCCGGTCGAGGCGGGAGCGTGCATGTATGGCTGTTTTCCATCCCCGCACCTCCCCCCCACACACACACACAGGCAGACTGTGCCTTCAGCGGCTGTTGTCCTCTACTGGAGAGGACAGGCTGGTGTGCCAAGAGGGCTTCTTCCTGGCTGAGGACAAGCTCCACACACCATCACAACACAGCAGCACAACCTTCAGTGCAGGCCTGCCATCTTAGCCTACATCCACACCAGGCACAGGGTTTGACCTGGGCCATGGCGTGTGTGAAAAAAACAGTATTACAAACTGTAGACATGGTTATTATGGTTTGCTGCTTGTGATTTTAAAGAGAAGTGGATAATTATTTGGTGAGAAAAAATGTTCTTGCTTATCCACCTTAAACATCACAGAGTATCTTTCTTCTACAGACTACATTCTGTCTGTTTATGAAATGTGTTTTTTTTTTAACTCGGTGATATGGTTTCTTTCAGCTTAAGCGATAGTCTCTCTCTCTCTCTCTCTTCATTCTCTCTCTCTCTCTCTCCTCTCTCTTCTCTCTCTCTCTCTCTCTCCTCTTCTCTCTCTCTCTCTCTCTCTCTGTCTCTCTCTCTCTCTCTCTGCCTTTTTCCCGAAAACACTTTTTTCCAAAGAAGCCTAGCAAAACAAAAAACATGGCTGTTCAACTCAAACTGCTGATGTAGTTTCTTTAAAATGTTTTTGTAGTTTTTTTTCATAATGCACTCTTACCGTTTTTGAATAGATGCAGCACAACTGGTTGAAGAATTGATCAATTAAATCCTCGATTAATGGACTGATTTGTCCACTCATTCATTCCGCCATTTCCAAGCATCCCTCAGCTAGCATAGGACTGCCGTTATGCAGAAGTGACCCTGTGTTCACTGACCTCTCTACGCAGCAGCCACTGGTCAGCCCCAGGCGGACAAGGCATCAGGGGCAGGGTGCTCCATCACGCTTCAGAAATCCCTTGTCAGCTCACAGGTAGGGGAGGGGGGGGATCTGTCGGTGCTGTGTGTGGCATGTCCTGTTGTTGTTGTTGCTGCTTGGTGGTTGTGGTGGTAGTGGAGGTGGTGGTGGTGGTGGTGGTGGTGGTGTGTGTGGTGGTGAGATGGTGGTGGTGGTGTATGGTGGTGGTGATGATGGTGGTGGTGATGTGTGGTGGTGGTAATGGTGGTGGTGGTGGTGGTGGTGGTGGTGGTGATGGAGGTGGTGGTGATGGATGGTGGTGGTGGTGGTGGTGGTGATAGTAGTGGTGGTGGTGGTGATGGTGGTAGATGGTGATGATGAGGATTGATGGTGGTGGGGGGGGTAGTGGGGGTGCTAATAAAAAATATAATAATATAATAATAATAATAATAATAATAATAATAATAATAATAAATGAATATTATATGATGATAATGATGATGGTGATGGTGATGGTGATGATTTTTGTTTCCACCTCCTCCTCCTCCCCCTTCTCCTCCTCTTCCTCCTTCTGATTCTACTACTTCTTCTTCTTCTCTCCCTCCTCCTCCTCCTCCTCCTCTCCTCCCCTCCTCCTCCTCCTCTTCCTGCTCTTCCTCCTCCTCTTCTTCTTCTTTTTTTCTTCTTTCTTCTTCTTCTTCTTCTTCTTCTTCTATCTTCTTCTTCTTCTTCTTCTTCTTCTTCTTCTCTTCTCTTCTTCTTCTTCTTCTTCTTCTTTTTCTCCTCCTTCTTCTTTTTATTTCTTCTTCTTCTTCTTCTTCTTCTCTTCTTTCTTCTTCTTCTTACTACTTCTTCTTCTTCTTTCTTTCTTCTCCTTCTTCTTCTCCTTCTTCTTCTTCTTCTTCTTCTTCTTCTCTTCTTCTTCTTCTTCTTCTTCTTCTTCTTCTTCTTCTTCTTCATCTTCTTCTTGCTGTTTACAGTACAACTGTGTATTGGTCGAAAGAAAACAGACACATCACTATCCATATCCACTACCCTCTCCAAGGCCATTACTGGACGCTGGCAGCAGACCACTATGTACATACACAGCAGTAGACCACTATGTACATACACTGCAGTAGACCACTATGTACATACACTGCAGTAGACCACTATGTACATACACTGCAGTAGACCACTATGTACATATACTGCAGCAGACCACTATGTACATATACTGCAGCAGACCACTATGTACATATACTGCAGCAGACCACTATGTACATATACTGCAGTAGACCACTATGTACATATTCTGCAGTAGACCACTATTTACACAAACTGCAGTAGATCACTATGTACATATACTGCAGCAGACCACTATGTACACAAACTGCAGCAGACCACTATGTACACAAACTGCAGCAGACCACTATGTACACAAACTACAGTAGACCACTATGTACATATACTGCAGTAGACCACTATGTACATATACTGCAGCAGACCACTATGTACATATTCTGCAGCAAACCACTATGTACATATACTGCAGTAGACCACTATGTACATATTCTGCAGTAGACCACTATGTACATATACTGCAGTAGACAACTATGTACACATACTGCAGCAGACCACTATGTACATATTCTGCAGCAGACCACTATGTACATATACTGCAGTAGACCACTATGTACATATTCTGCAGTAGACCACTATGTACATATTCTGCAGCAGACCACTATGTACATGCACAGCAGTAGACCACTATGTACATACACTGCAGTAGACCACTATGTACATACACTGCAGTAGACCACTATGTACATACACCGCAGTAGACCACTATGTATATACACTGCAGTAGACCACTATGTTCGCACACTGCAGTAGACCACTATGTACATACACTACAGTAGACCACTATGTACATACACTGCAGTAGACCACTATGTACATACACTACAGTAGACCACTAGACTGCCCCGCCCCCTGATAGTGCCGCTTTGTCCACACACAGTATCATTATCTACACACAAAGTGTTCCAGCACACACACAGTATCATTATCTACACACGAACTGTTCCAGCACACACACAGTATCATTATCTACACACGAACTGTTCCAGCACACACACAGTAGCATTATCTACACACGAACTGTTCCAGCACACACACAGTATCATTATCTACACACGAACTGTTCCAGCACACAGACAGTATCATTATCTACACACGAACTGTTCCAGCACACACACAGTATCATTATCTACACACGAACTGTTCCAGCACACACGAATACAAGCACTAACCCCCCCTCCCCTCTCCCCCCTCCTCTACTACCCCCCCCCCCCCCCTGCCATTGGCCGCCTGGTCAGTGAAGCAGACGTGCCCAGCATGCAGTTGCTGACGGACTGTCCCTGACTGACAGGACCACAGGAGCGGCGGGCACACTGCGGGCAGCGGCCCTTACTCTGCCCCCCGGCACCCTGGGTCAAAGCTAGCCAGCGGTCAGAGGGCCAGCTAGAGGGCCAGGCCCCAGCCCCCCCAGTGCCCCCCCAACACCCGCCCCCCCGCCCGCCTGCAGTGCAGGTGAGGGCTTCACTGCCTCCGCTGCAGCAGCAGCGCTGTCTGTGGGCTGCTGGGCAAGGAGGGGGGGGTGCTGGGGAGGGAGGGAGGGAGTGAAGGGAGGGAGGAGGGGTGAGAGGAGGGAGGGGGGAGGAGGGAGGGAGGGAGGGAGGAGAAGGGAGGGAGGAGGGCGGAAGTAAGGGAGGGAGGGAGGAGGAAGGAAGGGAGGGAGGGAGGGGAAAGAGGGAGGAAGGTAGGGAGAGAGGAGGGAGGAGGAAGGAAGGAAAGAAGAGGAAGTGGATGGAGAAGAGGAGGAAGGAAGGAAGGAGGAGGAAGAAGGGAGGAAGAAAGGTAGGAGGAAGGAGAAGGAAGAGGGAGAGAGGTGGGGAGGAGAGGAAGGAGGGATGAGAAGGAAGGAAGAAGGAAGGAAGGAAGGGAGAGAAAGAAGGAAGGAAGGAAGAGGGGGGGAGTAAGGAGGAGGAAGAGGAAGGAGGAGTCAGTCTACGATTGATAAGAGCCACAAAGTTTGGGGAGATAGAGATATCAGATAATTTTATTTCATATTCATGCACACCACATAGTAAGATATCAGATAATTTTATACATATCATGCAGAGAACTAGATAAAGAATAAGAAATTATACATAGAAATGCACACACAACGTAGATAAAAGTATCAGATAATTTTATACATAATCATGCACATCACAGCATAGAAAGACAGAAGGTAGACATAATAGATCGATCGATCGTAGATAGAGAGATAGAGAGAGATAGGTATAATATATTATAAATATAATAAATATATAAATATATAAATTATATATATATAAATATATATATATATATATATATATATTATATAAGATAGAATAGATAGATAGATAGATATTGATAGATTAGGTAACAGATAGATTATATGAATAGATAGAAAGATAAATAGATAGACAGACAGATAGATAGGTAGATAGATAGATAGATAGATAGATAGACAGACAGATAGATAGATAGATAGATAGATAGATAGATAGATAGATAGATAGATAGATAGATAGATAGATAGATAGATAGATAGATAGATCATATACTTAACAAACTGATTGCTCACAATCACTTTGTCTCTTTTCAGCTTTGAAGACAGTCAGGATGAACTTAGCATGACCTCGTCACAAAAGACGATGATAATGATTTCGCTGACGTCAACACTATGGCGACAAACGAAAGTGCCGAAAGTGACGACAGTGATTTCTGCCCCAGTAGTCAAAACTGTAGCTCACCTGAAGGTCACTCTATTTGCACTCATCCTCTAGGGAGGGAGGGTTCAGACTCAGAAACTGCCTCTGCTCCAACTCGTGACTGTACGCTTTCATCCTCACCGGCACTGTCAGATGACGAGAAGAAACAACTGCCAAACGTCCTGCAGAGACAGGCAGCACAGCCTCCTGTCCTGCCTCATCTGCCGGACCTCAAGGACCTCAGAGTGCCCAGGACCCAGTCCTCCAGCAGCCTGGATGTCCCAGGACACCTCCCAGCCAGGACCCCCCCCGACCACCCGTCTCTTGGAGGACCTCCACAGGCTTCTTGGGCCAGTGGGCCCATGCACCTGGTCATGTCCGTTCTGTCCACACTGATGCCCATCATGACAGGAGGTCTGCTGAGCTCATCGGACGTATCCAGAATGAAGACACCCGACATCTTGCAGAACTGATGATGCATTTGGCCCAGAGGGGGGGATCAGCACCACGATGAGGTGATGCAGGTTCTGGGTGATGCTGATCAATGGCGGAATGACAGTCTGTCTGATCTGGTGACAGTCTGCAATCCTTCAGATACAGATTCTGTGTCATCTGATGAAGCTTCTTCATTGTCATGTGAGCAGCAGCGGCATCAGCAACAGCAAAATCAGCAACAGCAGCAATGTCAAGAGCCACAACAACAACAACAGCCACTACAACAATATGAACGACAGGACCAACTACAACATCAAAATCAATCGCACCAGCAAGGCAACAGCAACAACAATATTTGCAACAGCAACAACAACAGATGCAACAACAACAACAGATACAACAGCAGCGACAGTTGCAACAACAACAGATGCAAGAACAACAACCAATGCAACAGCAGCAACAACCGATGCAACAGCAACAACAACCGATGCAACAACCGATGCAACAGCAACCAGTGCAACAGCAGCAACAACCGATGCAACAGCAACCAGTGCAACAGCAGCAACAACCGATGCAACAACAACCAGTGCAACAGCAACAACAACCGATGCAACAACAACCAGTGCAACAGCAACAACAACCGATGCAACAACAACCAGTGCAACAGCAACCAGAGCAACAGCAACCAGTGCAACAGCAGCAACAACCGATGCAACAGCAACCAGAGCAACAGCAGCAACAACCGATGCAACAGCAACCAGTCCAACAGCAACCAGTGCAACAGCAGCAACAACCGATGCAACAGCAACCAGTGCAACAGCAGCAACAACCGATGCAACAGCAACCAGTGCAACAGCAGCAACAACCGATGCAACAGCAACCAGTGCAACAGCAGCAACAACCGATGCAACAGCAACCAGTGCAACAGCAGCAACAACCGATGCAACAGCAACCAGTGCAACAGCAGCAACAACCGATGCAACAGCAACCAGTGCAACAGCAACCAGTGCAACAGCAGCAACAACCGATGCAACAGCAACCAGTGCAACAGCAACCAGTGCAACAGCAGCAACATCCGATGCAACAGCAACCAGTGCAACAGCAACCAGTGCAACAGCAGCAACAACCGATGCAACAGCAACCAGTGCAACAGCAACCAGTGCAACAGCAGCAACAACCGATGCAACAGCAACCAGTGCAACAGCAGCAACAACCGATGCAACAGCAACCAGTGCAACAGCAACCAGTGCAACAGCAGCAACAACCGATGCAACAGCAACCAGTGCAACAGCAGCAACAACCGATGCAACAGCAACCAGTGCAACAGCAGCAACAACCGATGCAACAGCAACCAGTGCAACAGCAACCAGTGCAACAGCAGCAACAACCGATGCAACAGCAACCAGTGCAACAGCAGCAACAACCGATGCAACAGCAGCAACAACCGATGCAACATCTGCAACAACAGCAGCATCCATTACTCGTGCCCCTGCTACAATATGCACTACAACAACAACAGCAGGTACATCAACAGTAACACAACAACAGATATAGCATCAGTAACAACACACATCAACAGTAACACAACAACAGATATAGCATCAGTAACAACACATCAACAGTAACACAACAACAGATATAGCATCAGTAACAAACACACATCAACAGTAACACAACAACAGATACAGCATCAGTAACAACACACATCAACAGTAACACAACAACAGATATAGCATCAGTAACAACAACACATCAACAGTAACACAACAACAGATACAGCATCAGTAACAACAACGCATCAACAGTAACACAACAACAGATATAGCATCAGTAACAACAACACATCAACAGTAACAGCGCTTTGATTTGTTGCTTTACAAGATTCAGCGCTATATAAATTCCATACATTATTATTATTATTATTATCTTATTATTATTATTATTATTCATTAATAACACAACAACAGATATAGCATCAGTAACAACACACATCAACAGTAACACAACAACAGATATAGCATCAGTAACAACAGCAATATATCAGAAGGTTGAGAAACGCAAGTTGAAATCATTGAATCGTTGAACCATCATCTGGAATGAACTCCCTCTGTCCCTTCGCCAAAAGTCTACATCCGATACTTTCAAATCCAGCCTCAAAACACATTTCTTTCTTTACCAAGATCTTCCCTCTCATTATCTATCCATACTCTTCAGCGGCCACCCCCATCTCCACCACCATGTATAGGCATGCTGTGCGCGCGTGTGTGCGTTCGCGCCTGCGCGCGCGCGCGCGCTCGTGTGTGTGTGTGTGTGTGTGTGTGTAATATTGGTATCTTTTTATTTTATTCATGAATGATTGCATAAATGTAAATGGTTTGAATGTCAGCGCTTTGATTTGTTCTTTTGCAAGATTCAGCGGGATATAAATTCCATGTTGTTGTTGTTGTTGTTGTTTGTATGTTAGTTAATTATTATTGTTGTTGTTATTATTAATGTTGTTGTTGTTGTTTTTATTATTATCATCATCATTATTATTATTGTTGTTGTTGTTGATGTTGTTGTTATTAGTATTAATATTATCATCATTATTATTATTGTTGTTGTTATTAATCGCCTCAGTGTAGGTAGTCAGCCCTATGAATAATAAACAGCAAAGATTGTCTTTCTCAGCCCTACAGATTTATGTAGTAGATAATCATGTGCTACACACCTTACCTGCAGCTTCGGGTGCTCAGGTGTACTTCTATATCAGCCATCCAGTGTGAATCTGTGTTCTGCTCCATTGTGATAATCAATATTGTCTGTTGCTGTGTCATGGGTTCAGATATTGAGAATACAGAATGACATCACCTATCTGTAACTTAAAAGAACAGCTCTATCATTTTTGTGATCCTTTATTTGCTTGCTTTCTCATTTGTTATTATTCTTTATCATTTAAGTTCGAATAGTGGTATTGTTGGTACTGTTATCTTATTTCGAGGATGAATGAGCTATCATTTGCCTTTTAAATCCAGTACCCGTGTACACACATCTTTGTAAATTTAGTCGCCCCCTCTGACCGTACAAATGGCCTACTCTGCCGGAAGGCAGAACATGTGTAATATGTGCCCAAGATGTTTTGCGTATGTCTGCACGCAGAAACTCGATTTAGAGGCTCATATGAAGGAATTTTGAGGAAGTGGAGTCGGCACTGGTCGTTTATAAAGTTTAGAAGACATTGATATTGTTCCTGTACATTTTGGAGTGAGTGGAGTCGGCACTGATTGTTTATAAAAGTTAGAATACACTGATATTGTTCCCGTACATTTTGGAGCGAGTGGAGTCGGCACGGATTGTTTATAAAAGTTAGAATACACTGATATTGTTCCGTACATTTAAAAATTTTTGGAGCGAGTGGAGTCGGCACTGATTGTTTATAAAAGTTAGAATACATTGATATCGTTCACATACATTTTTGGGTAGTGGAGTCAGCACTGATTGTTTATGTTTAGAATACACTGATATTGTTCCCATACATTTTGGATCGAGTGGAGCTGGCACTGATTGTTTATAAACTTTAGAATACATTGATATTGTTCCCATACATTTTGGAGCGAGTGGAGTTGGCACTGATTGTTTATAAACTTTAGAATACATTGATATTGTTCCCATACATTTTGGAGCGAGTGGAGTTGGCACTGATTGTTTATGTTTAGAATACACTGATATTGTTCCCATACATTTTGGGGAGTGGAATTGGCACTGGTTGTTTATAATTGTTAGAACACAATACTATTGTCGGGAGGGGAATAGCTGTAAAATTGTAGTCATGAGTTAGGACTTGTTGCTAGTAATGTTTAGAAACTTTGATAGATGACAATATGTTTTATTGGGGGGGGGGGGGTGCTTGTTAATCCATAAAATTTCATATATCAGTTAAATTACTGAGTTATCAACTATTTCCTAGGAACGTTTAGAAACTGTGATAGTGACCCCACGCTATAGATTAAGGTGGGGGGGGGGGGGGGTCATTATTACTCCATAAACTTGTATGCCCTGCACATAACAGACAATCTTCTTTCTAGCTGTAGTGTCCACTGTCATGTCAGCAGTTACTGACTGACTCAGTGTCACAATCTGTTACACTCATCTCAAATGTGGGACAGAAAGAAACCCCACTGTTTCCATGAGAGAAGAAGAATGACATGGTTTCCTCCCCTGACCCTCACTGGTTGTCTACTCCAAATGGTCCACAGGCTGTTGTGTGTGTGTGTGTGTGTGTGTGTGTGTGTTACTGTATGTCCCATGAGCTATGAGGAAATATGGTTGTCACACTGTGAATAAGTGACAAACATGTTGCTGATCTTTTATGGTTCAGATCTCTTCTGTTCAATTCATGGTGTACACCGACTATCTTTACAGTGTATTTGCCATAACAACTATTACCAGAAACGAGTTTCAGATTGTTAGCCAAATGCAAAACCAGCCGTGTACATCTGACACATACAAATTGTGTGTATATATATATATAATATATATATATATATATATATATATATATATAATATATATATATATATATATATATATATATATATATATATATTCTGGGGGTTTCCACAAGTACCAGCTTGTAAAATGTATGTGTGTATCTTTTGTGCCATTTATCACATGAAACCAAAATTGCTGCATTGAACTTGACATTTTTCCACTTTAATTTCGTGCGTGAATCCTTTTCTTTGGCATAGTTGTGGCCTCCTGTTTGAGTTCAGTAAGTGTGCATATTTTTATATGACTGAACAGTAATACATATGTGTACTTGTATTACAAATATATTTTCTCGACTTACTGTGTACTTGATTGTATGTGTAACATATCGTATAATGATTGTGTTGTTCTGCCAGTTTATGAAAAGTCGTTAATAATAAAGTAATCGTGTGTATTATGGCCTTCCATTTTCATGCCACTTTAAATCATGGCACATTTCTCTGGTAAAATTCAGGCTGCTCTCCCCAGGGAAAGCGCATCGCCACAAGAGCAGCGCCACCTTTTTTTTCTTTTTCCTGTCTGCAACTGTATTTGTACCCTATCAGAGTGGCTTTTTTCTACAGAATTTTGCCAGGAGCAACTCCCTTGTTGCCGTGGGTTCTTTTATGTGCGCTAAATAATTTTGTGTAGCACACGGCACCTCTGGTTTATGGTCTCATCCGAGAGACTAGCACTCAGACCACCACTCATGGTCTAATAGATTGGGGACAGGTTTTGGGTCTATTGTGTGTTCAATGGTAATGTTACAAAATGTCCTGCTTTTCCCTTAAAAGGAAAATTCAAGGCGTTGTGATCAGTGCTTAGTTCAAGCCTGTATGACAAGGGAGGTAACTTGTTCACCTTTTTGAAAACGATTGGTGCATGTGCAAAGAGGCTATTGCCCTTTTTCTGGCATATATATATATATATATATATAATATATATCACGATATATATATATATATATATATATATATATATATATATATATATATAGTCGTCAGGCCTGGGCTTTATCACAGTTCTTGATTAACCCATTGACGCTGGGGGCAACAGCAAAGTGAGAGGCTGTATGACCAGTGGCTTTCCCACCCATGGAATTCCACTTTACAGCTTAGTCTTTAGTGATCAACTATGACTCTCTGACTAGGAGGCTTGACTTGCACAGTCCTCATGTGCTGCAGCCTTGGGAACAAGTTGGCGTTTGGAGAACATCTCCAATGCTGACTGGTCTTATGCCCACTTGGCCAAGAGAGTGGGGGTGTACTGTGGGAAAGGCATCTCCACTATAATCAAATGTCTGCCCAATTTCCGAAACAGCAGCTGCCTCCTCTGCTGTTTTGGAGGTCATCCTCGAACACGAGGGACAAACATATATATAATATATTAATATATATATATATAAATATATATAATATATATATATATATAGATAGATAGATATAGATAGATAGATGATAATAGATAATATAGATATGCCACAATAACACACACACACACACACACACACACACACAACATATATATATATAATATATATATATATATATATAATATATATATAATATATATAATATATATGCCACACACACACTTGAGAAAATTTAGTCAGGAAAACAAGTGCAGGTAACCAGTTACAACTTTATTCTCATCATAAAGATGATTTTTGTCAAAGATTTTTTTTTAATAGTTGTAAAGTATTCTCATTAAATGTATAGCCTATGTTTATACAAGTATTCATTTCTTTGTTATATTGTTGCGTGTTTTAGACAGATTGGTGGTTATTCTCTTTGATTAAGAAGCTTTTTTGTTGAGGTGGCGTGGGGGGAGGGGGGAGATAGGGGTTTGTGGGGTTTGTTTGGTTTTTATGCATTATTTTTTTTGTTTAGTTCAGGTGGTTGTTTGTTTTGTTTAGGGGGTTTCCGTTTGGGTTTTTGTTTGTTTGTTGCTTTTATTTAAATTGGGTGCTTTTTGGTGTGCTTTTTGTTAGGTTTTGGGTTTTTTGTTGGAGGAAAAGGTAGCTTTTCTTTTTTTTTCGTCTTCTTCTTTTTAAATTGATGCACTGCAGGTTGATGTGTGCTCATGCTCTCTCTCCTCTCTTCTCTCTCTCTCTCTCTCTCTATCCTCTCTCTCTTCTCCCTCTCCTCTCTCCCTCTCTATTCTCTCTCTCTCACTCTCTCTATCTATCTCTATCCTATCACTATCTATCTATCTATCTATCTTCTCTCTCTCTCTCTCTCTTCCTGGCTTTTTATATACTATTAATGTCTTCTATTATCTATTCTGTCTACCTCTTTGTCTCTCTTCTCTCTCTCTCTCGTCTCTCTCTTCCCTTGGCTTTTTTTTATACTTGATGTGTCCTCATTTATCTGTCCCTTTGCTTATCTTTTTATTCATTCATTTATTTGTCTGTTCATTTACCCATTAGTTTTTTTTGTAAATTAATCTATTCATTCACATTCAGTATTTGATTTATCTATTTTATCCTTTTCTTAATAGTTCATCTCACTCTTTACTTAGCAGTCTAACAGTTCATTTATCTATTGCTTAGATTTTGAAGGCAAACTCAAAAAAAAAGTTTATCCATTGTAATGTATGTGTAATGACTTAGACAATAAGCATATATTGGAGCACCTTGGGATACCTTTCAGATTGTACAAAAACGCATCTGTCTCTGTCTCTCTTTCTCTGTCTGTCTGTTTGTTTCTCTCTCTCTCTCTTCTCTCTCTCTCTCTCTCTCTCTCTCTCCTCTCTCTCTCTCTCTCTCTCTCTCTCTCTCTCTTTCTCTCAAAGTAAATTTGCAAAGGAAAGCATTCACATGGAAAGATCACTTCAAGGTTGCAGTGCAAGGGAGACAATCACCCCCTGACTTGCCCATACTGTCAGTACTTTGCTGATTCTTTCACAGCCAGCCTTATTCAGTTACCTCCCTGTTTGACACCTTCTCCCTCCCTCTTGACTTACACACACACACACACACACACATGCGCCCACTTCCAAGCTAACTTGGAATGCACATATCGAAGAGAATTTAACTAAGGCAAAGAAAGGCTTAAACTTTTTGAAGATGGTAAGTAAACAGTTCTGGGGCCAAGACACATTAAATCTGAAATATTTAGCTACATCTCTTATTCGTTCAAAATTATCGTATGGTCAAGAGGTCTATTTCAGTGCTCCTAAGTATTTACTTAAAAAGTTACAAAGTATAGACTGCAAAGCATACAGGCTTGCTCTTGGTGTGCCTTATCACGCTTCAGCCCTGGTAACATATAACGAAGTCGGCATATTGCCTTCAGATGATTACCGTCAACTGGCATGTGCTAAATATTTGCTTAGAAACAAAACGACAGAAAACTTTATTTCAGAAGAAATAGAAGTAAAATCAGAATTTAATTTTCCTAAAAGAGCGAAATATATATCCTCTTTAATGCCCATAAGTACATATGTGTCTGATCTGGTACAAAACTCTGAAGTCAATCAACACAGCATGGATACACGAGAAGCAATCTTACCTTGCCCATCATGGGAGATGAATAAAGCACACTTTGATATAGAGGTGTCTAATGTAAACAAGAATGACAATTTGAATATAATGGTTTCTGATGTCCGATCCCACATCCATCATAAATATTTTGACCATTTACAAATTTATACAGACGGATCACGTCTAGATAATCAAGAAACAGGTTCTGCTTTTGTTATACCAGCTTTAAAAATTGAAAAATCATATTATGTTGGTAGATATCACTCGATATTTACAGCAGAACTTGTAGCAATACTAATGGGTATTACTTATATTCTTGATTTGCCGTTGTGTATATTTCAAATTCTTGTTTGCGTTGATTCTAAATCGATATTGTATGCTTTAAAATCCCCAAGTTTCAAGAAAACTTCGAAAATCATATTAGAGATTAAGCATGTCATATATCTCCTAACCTTAAAGGGCATAAGTGTGAATTTTTGTTGGGTGCCTTCACACACTGGTTTCTTTCCAAATGAGTGGGCGGATAGAGCTGCCAAAAAGGGTGCAAAACATGGACGGGATGCAATAGAATTGCATGTGCCTTTATCCTTACAAGAAGGGTATAGCTTACTAGAACAAAAATCATGGAAAAAGGTCACTGACAGTAATCAGCAAAATGAGAAACTTTTAACTAGAACTGCAATTAATACCGATAATTTAACAGTGGTGAACCATTCAGAAGTTAGTACAAGTGTTTTTACGTCAAGGAGAATTAATACTTTATTCTATAGAATGAAACTAAATGCATTGATAACCAAATTCAGCAAAAATGGTAAATGCCTGTGTGGTGAGAATATCACTAATACTCATATACTTTTTGACTGCCAGAGTGTAAAACCTTTCATGCCCCATTTTTCTGAAAACTCCCTCACCAGCATATTCAGCAATCTAAAACTAGCATTTGAAATTGTGAAAGGTCTTTGTCACAGTCCCATAGGACATTTGTTATAGTTACATTAACGTTAATGACTTTTTGTTTGTTTGTTTGCTTGTTAATGATTCTTGTTGCATTGCCAAGTTTCTTTTCGAGTTTTTTTATATTATTTTTATTATTATTATTTTTTTAATAACACATCCACCTCACCCGTTTTTTTTTGTTTTTTTTGTTTTTTTTGTTTTTTTTTTGGTTTTGTTTTTTGTTTTTTGGTGTGTTTTTTTCCCGTCTAATATCACTAAAAGTGAACAGACGTAAAATTGAAGTCAACAACAACACATGCGCCCAGCACAATTGTTACTAGTGCCTCATTACTCTGTTAAGCTTAACATTGCTGATTTGGGTTGGGGGGGGGGGGGGGTTGTTTGTTTGAATTTTGCTCATCTGTTTTCCCAATAAAATATATACTACTGCTTGGGTACTTTTGTGTTTAATGGTGTTTGTTCTGTGGTTGAATGAATGAATGAATGAATGAATGAATGATTGATTGATTGATTGATTGATTGATTATCATCATCAGCATCATCATTATTGTTGTTGTTATTATTATTATTATATTTCGAGGATAATGGAATAAGCACTCGAGTGGTTTTTTCACATCCCATCCTCCTGTGCATGTGGTTTTGTCAATTTTGTCATCATTCCCACTGACACAAATGGCCTAGTCTTCCGAAAGGAAAGGCCTAGACTGGATGTTTTTAAAAAAAAGGCGTGCCATACTTATCATCTTCGATATATTACCATCTATTACCCCTGAAATGTAGACCTCTCTCTCTCTCTCTCTCTCTCTCTCTCTCTCTCTCTCTCTCTCTCTCTCTCTCTCTCTCTCTCTCTCTCTCTCTCTCTCTCTCTCTCTCTCTCTCTCTGAGCCCGTGCGTGTGTGCGTATTATTATGGGCGTGTGTGCGTACACGCGGGTGTACTGTGCCACGGGTGCGTGTATGCATGCGTGCGTGCGTGCGTTTCTGAGTAATGCCTGCGTGCATACTCGTTTGACTGTTTAATTCGAATTTGTCGTTTATGAATTGTCTTTCGAGTTATTACATTCACTGCCCCATGTCTAAAGGGCTTTATTGTAATGCTGTATGGGCAATTAACAAACCTTTGTCACTATCATTCTCTCTCAAGATTCAAGATTTTCAAGATTTATTTCAAGAAAACCCCAAGGGGTCTCTCTCTGTCTGTCTGTCTGTCTGTCTGTCTGTCTGTCTGTCTGTCTGTCTGTCTGTCTGTCTGTCTGTCTGTCTCTCTCTCTCTCTCTCTCTCTCTCTCTCTCTCTCTCTCTCTCTCTTTCAAAAAACACCTGTGATCTTGTTGATGCCTGTATCCTGCAAACAAAACTATGTCTCTAATTTGAACTGCCCTTCATTAATGGGGTTCTTTCATCCATACTTCACAAAAATAACTCTGTATGCACTTTATGATGGGGGTAAAAAAGTTCCACTGAAGGTTCTGTTAAATACGGAGTCCACCAAGGTATTGTGCTAAGCCTGCTCCTGTTCGGCACATCTACATCAGTGACCTACTATCATCAATATCAAACACAAAAATCACAACTGACTTATCTGCCGATGATTTGTCAATCCAATCATCACTGCAAACAGCGTCTGCAAGCAAATTAAGCTTGTCTCCAGCAAAGACTTTATAATTGTATTTGTATTGTATGTTTGTCCGTCGTGTCCGACGATGATCTCCAAAACAGCAGAGGAGGCAGCTGCTGTTTTGGAAACTGGGCAGAAATTTGATTATAGTGGAGATGCCTTGCCCACAGTACATCCCCACTCTCTCGGCCAAGTGGGCATAAGGACAGTCAGCGTTGGAGATGTTCTCCAAAGGCTAACCAGCCCCCAGGGCTGCAGCACATGAGGACTGTGCAAGTCAAGCCTCCTAGTCAGAGAGTCATAGTCGATCACTAAAGACTAAGCTGTAAAGTGGAATTCCATGAATGGGAAAGCCACTGATCATACAGCCTCTCACTTTGCTGTTGCCCCCAGCGTCAATGGTTTAATCAAGAACTGTGATAAAGCCCAGGCGCTGAAGGTACTTTATAATAATAATTATTGACTATCAAAGTGGTGAGACTCAAGTCTATAATAAGGCATCCTGTCAACGCCTAATGGATGGTTAAAGCAACCTGCCCCAAAAAAGTCAATTAG
>CM054158.1:54321384-54326384 GCA_028751875.1 Rapana venosa | reverse complement strand
GTGTGTGTGTGTGTGTGTGTGTGTGTGTGTGTGTGTGTGTGTGTGTGTAAAAGGGAGGTGACTGAACAAGGCTGGCTGTGAAAGAATCAGCAAAGTACTGATAGTATGGGCAAGTCAGGGGTTGATTGTCTCCCTTGCAATGCAGCCTGAAATGATCTTTCCATGTTAATGCTTTCATTTGCATATGTACCGCATGCAACTGCTTGCGCGCAGGTATGTATGTTTGCATCAGAGAGAGAGAGAAAGGGAGACAGACATACAAGCAGAAAGACAGACAGACAGAAAGACAGAGACACACAGAGAGAGAATGGCAATGACAAATTCAATTCTATTATTATTTCGAGGATAATGAATAAGCACCTATGTGCTTTTTTACATCCAGTTCCCGCCCTAGGGATACATTGTATGATAATAAAATAAAATAATCACAGTACCAATACACTCACACAGTAAAAAGGAAGAAATAACCACACATACAAAAACACAAAATCCACCAAAAAGGAGAGAAAAAAGCAATAACAAATAATAAAATAAAGCAAAAGTAAACAAAACCAAAAACACAAAAGCAACCAAAAAATAGCAAAGAAACAAGAGCAGATAAAGCAGCAGCAACAAGGGGAGAGGGGACAACCAAAAAATCCCCCCCCCCCAAAAAAAAACCCCACAAAAAAACGTCCATAATGTAAAGGAGAACAAACCATGTAAATAGTATCATTTTGGCTAACAGAAAGAAACGTCAACAAATTCATTGTACTTTGTTATAGGAAAAGCAACAGCAATAATAAACTACACAAAAACAAATATTATATAAGCAGACTTAGGAGATTAAGCAAAAGCCATTTACACACCCATGCACACGTACACACATACACATATGCATGCACACATACAGACACCCGTACACACATACACATAATGCATGAACACAGAAACCCATGCATTCACACATACACATATACTTTGCACAGTGGACACAACAAATCAGCTTCATTCGTACGTCGGTAGCGATAGACATGAACATTAATATCAGATATACCAAACCGGAATCTGGTTAAAATAAATCGTAAATGTCTGTCCATAGTAATTGACAGATATTACTTCAAAATATGTGTCGAGCTAAAAATTCTGTATATATCAAATCTACTACTAGATTGAATATGAGTTTCCCAACTTTGCCATCTGCAGTCTACTAGTCGTTGGCGAAGAGTTTGCACAAATATTTTTTTCATCACTTACCCCCTGAAATATCCATGCATACCCCAGCCCCAGTTCACATATGCATATGCGGACGTTAGTTACCCAGTTAGTTTTACTCACTGCATCTAAATTATATAACATATTATAGGCACAGAGAGAGAGAGAGAGAGAGAGAGAGAGATAGACTCACACACACACGTGCACTTGCACACGCACACTCATGCACGCACCAATACATACATACATACATACATACATACATACATACATACATACATACATACATACATACATACATACATACACATGCGTACATACATACATACATGCATACATACATACATATAATTATACATAAATATGCAGACAGAAAGACAGACAGGGAGGCACATACAGACAGGAAGGGAAAGACAGAAAGAAGCTCAGAGACAGAGCCACAGACAGATTGAGAGATGGAAAGAGACAGAGAAAGAAGAAACGTTAAAACAGTTCTGGAGACACAGGGACAGAGAGAGACAGAGACACAGACAGACAGACAGACAGACAGACAGACATGGAGGAAAATATGCCTGTCCTACATTTTGTGAAGCAGCAGACATATAACCACAGAGACATACCAAACAGCAACGACACATTATTTAGACAGCGGACATGTAAACACATATGAAAACAGTAGCGACACATTATTTAGACATTGGACATGTAAACACATATGAAAACAGCAGCGACACATTATTTAATCAGCGGACATGTAAACACATATGAAAACAGCAGCGACACATTATTTAGACAGTGTACATGTAAACACATATGAAAACAGCAGCGACACATTATTTAGACAGTGGACATGTAAACACATATGAAAACACCAGCGACACATTATTTAGACAGCCGAGATGTAAACACATATGAAAACAGCTGCGACACATTATTTAGACATTGGACATGTAAACACATATGAAAACAGCAGCGACACATTATTTAGACAGCGGACATGTAAACACATATGAAAACAGCAGCGACACATTATTTAGACAGTGGACATGTAAACACATATGAAAACAGCTGCGACACATTATTTAGACAGCGGACATGTAAACACATATGAAAACAGCAGCGACACATTATTTAGACAGCCGAGATGTAAACACACATGAAAACAGCAGCGACACATTATTTAGACAGCGGACGGGATAGCTCAGTGGTCGGAGCACTCGCTTTCCCCCAGCCAAGTTAAGCAGCGTCGAGCGTGGTTACCAGATGGATGGGTGACCGTTTGCGAGCCTTGGCTTCAGTACAGTCCCCCAGTTCACCCAGCTGTAAATGGGTACCTGTCCTCTTTAGGGTCAGGGAAGGTAAAGCAGTGAGGGAGAGGAGATGGGCGCTGCCCTCAATATGCTGGCCCTAGAGAAGTGAGGTCTCTGACGCCTCGCTCCCCTACGACTTATAGGTTATGGGACTTCTTTACCTTTACATTTTTTTTTACACATAAACACGTATAAAAACAGCAGCATCACATTATTAGACTGCCCGTAGGGATACATCTTAATAATAACCAAACACTTTAACAGAGAAAAAAAGCCTTCTTCAGGTCAGGGGTCACACACACAGCGCCTTCTTCAGGTCAGGGGTCACACACACACAGCGCCTTCTTCAGGTCAGGGGTCACACACACAGCGCCTTCTTCAGGTCAGGGGTCACACACACAGCGCCTTCTTCAGGTCAGGGGTCACACACAGCGCCTTCTTCAGGTCAGGGGTCACACACACACAGCGCCTTCTTCAGGTCAGGGGTCACGCACAGCGCCTTCTTCAGGTCAGGGGTCACACACACAGCGCCTTCTTCAGGTCAGGGTCAGCCTTCTTCAGGTCAGAGGGGTCACTTTTCTCTGACCGCTGTGTGGACCTGCAGGAGCATGTGTGAGACGTGTTGTGTAGGTAGGTATGTACGTGCTCGTGTCTGTGTGAATGGAAGTGTGTCTGTACGTGAGCATGCATATGTGTCTGTGTGAAAGGATCTGTGTCTGTACGTGAGCATGTGTGAATGTATGGGTATGTGTATGTGTGCATGCATATGTGTACGTGTGAATGAATGTGTATCTGTTTTTGTTTGTTTTGTTTTGTTTAATGTCTATTCACTACATGGTGATTTAGACACACCCGCATTCATACCAACGTACCTATTATTACACATCGCATCTCTCTCTCTCTCTTTCTCTCCCCTACACGCACCCACACACACACACATAAGTATATATATATATATATATAAATATATATATATTATATATAATATATATATATATATATATATATAATATATATATATGTAATTACAGTAAAGGTCTTACAGGTGAAGAATATATGACTTCAGCAACTGACACTATGAATTGTTGAGAGTCATATAAAACTTTTTGATTAGTGGCATATTTCTTATGAATATCTTATGAATATCTAATTCTAATATTATGTGTATCTGTGTGCATGCTTATTTATATGTGTGTACGGGTATCTGTATATGTGCATGCATATGTGTATGTGTGAATGCATGGGTTTCTGTGTTCATGCATTATGTGTATGTGTGTACGGGTGTCTGTATGTGTGCATGCAAATGTATATGAGTGTACGGGTATCTGTATGTGTGCATGCATATGTGTATGTGTGAATGCATGGGTTTCTGTGTTCATGCATTATGTGTATCTGTGTACGGGTGTCTGTATGTGTTCATGCATTATGTGTATGTGTGTACGGGTATCTTGTATGTGTGCATGCATATGTGTATGTGTGAATGTATGGGTTTCTGTTTTCATGCATTTGTGTATGGTTTATGGGTATCTGTATGTTGCTTGATATTGTATTGTGAATGTATGGGTTTTTTTTGTTATGCATTTGTGTTTTTTGTCGGGTATTTATGTGGCAGCATATGTGTATTGTGAATTTGGGTTTCTGTGTTCATGCATTATGTTTTGGTAGGGTATTGTATGTGTCATGCATTGTTATGTGTGAATGCAGGGTTTTCTGTTTCATGATTTGTTTATTGGTAGGGTATCTGTATTGTGCATGCATTGTGTATGTGTGAATGCGGGGTTTCTGTGTTCATCATTATGGTTTGTGTGTGGGTTCGTATGTGTGCAGGCATATGTGTATGGTGTCGGGTATCTGTATGTGTGCAGCTTTGTGATGTGTAAATGTATGGGTTCTGGTTCATGCTTATTGTATTGTTTTGGGATTGTATGTGTGCTGCTTGTTTGGTGAATGTAGGGTTTCTGTGTTAAATTATGTATGTGTGTGGGTTATCGTTTTTGATCTATTGTTGTTTGTTAGGGGTTCTGTTTTCATGCATTAGTGAGTTTTTGTACGGGTTTTGTATGTGTGCATGTATGTGTATGTTGAATTTTGGGGTTTCGTGTTCTGCATTATGTTATGTGTTAGGGTATTTATTGGCAGAAATTGTGTAGGTGAATTTTTGGGTTTTCTGTGTTCATGTTATGTGTTTTGGGTGTACGGTATCTGTATGTGTGATGAATGTATAGGTGTAGGGTATCGTATATTTGCATCATACGTAGTGTGTGTCGGTATATTTAGTGTATGCATATGGGGTATGTGGAATTAGGGGTTTTCTTTGTGTCATGCATTATGTGTATGTGTGTAGGGTTCTTATTTGTGCAGCAATCTATGAGTGTACGGTCCTTATTTGTGCATGATAATATAGTATGTGTGATTGTAGAGGTATTCTATATACATGTATGTGTAAGTGTGAAGCGACATGAAAAGAGCGAGAGGAAAAAGGGGGGAAAAGGGAAG
>CM054158.1:54311956-54320884 GCA_028751875.1 Rapana venosa | reverse complement strand
GCCCTCTGCTTTCTAGTCTCCATAATTCCCCTCTACTTTCTTTTCTCCATAATTCCCCTCAGCTTTGTAGTCTCCATAAATCCCCTCTGCTTTCTTTTCTCCATAATTCCCCTCTGCTTTCTATTCTCCATAATTCCCCTCTGCTTTCTAGTCTCCATAACTCCCCTCTGCTTTCTATTCTCCATAATTCCCCTCTGCGATCTTTTCTCCTAAATTTTCCCCTCTACTTTCTATTCTCCATAATTCCCTTCTACTTTATATTCTCCATAATTCCCCTCTGCTACCTTTTCTCCATAATTCCCGTCTACTTTCTATTCTCCATAATTGCCCTCTACTTTCTATTCTCCATAATTCCCCTCTGCTTTTTATTCTCCATAATGCCCCTCTGCTTTCTGTTTTCCATAATTCCCCTCTGCTTTTTATTCTCCATAATTCCACTCTACTTTCTATTCTCCATAATTCCCCTCTGTTTTCTATTCTCCATAATTCCCCTCTGCTTTCTGTTCTCCATAATTCGCCCTTGCTTTCTTTTCTCAATATATCCCCTCTACTTTCTATTCTCCATAATTCCCCTCTGCTTTCTGTTCTCCATAATTCCCCTCTGCTTTCTGTTCTCCATAATTCCCCTCTGCTTTCTATTCTCCATAATTCCCCTCTGCTTTTTATTCTCCATAATTCCCCTCTGCTTTTTATTCTCCATAATTCCCCTCTGCTTTCTATTCCCCATAATTCCACTCTGCTTTCTATTCTTCATAATTCCCCCTTCCTTCCTATTCTCCATAATTCCCCTCTACTTTCTGTTCTCCATAATTCCCGTCTGCTTTCTGTTCTCCATAATTCCCCTCTACTTTCTATTCTCCATAATTCGCCTCTGCTTTATATTCTCCATAATTCCCCTCTGTTTTCTATTCTCCATAATTTCCCTCTGCTTTCTGTTCTCCATAATTCCCCTCTGCTTCCACCCCCCCCCCCCCCCATATTTGTTGCTTTACAAGATTCAGCGCTATATAAATGTCATACATTATTGTTATTATTATTTTAAATTATTATTATTATTATTATTATTATTATTTTATTATTATTATTATTATATATTATTATTATTATTATTATTATTTTATTATTATTATTATTATTATTATTATTATTATTATTATTATTCCCCTCTGCTTTCTTTTCTCAATAATTCCCCTCTGCTTTCTAGTCTCCATAATTCCCCTTTGCTTTCTTTTCTCCATAATTCCCTTCTACTTTCTATTCTTCATAATTCCCCTCTGCATTCTGTTCTCCATAATTCCCCTCTGCATTCTGTTCTCCATAATTCCCCTCTGCTTTCTTTTATGAATAATTCCCCTCTGCATTCTGTTCTCCATACTTCCCCTCTGCTTTCTGTTCTCCATAATTCCCCTCTACTTTCTATTCTCCATAATTCCCCTCTGCATTTTATTCTCCATAATTCCCCTCTGCTTTTTATTCTCCATAATTCATCTCTGCTTTCTATTTTCCATAATTCCCCTCTGCTTTCTATTCTCCATAATTCCCCTCTGCTTTCTGCTCTCCATAATTCCCCTCTGCTTTCTATTCTCCATAATTCCCCTCTGCTTTCTATTCTCCATAATTCCCCTCTGCTTTCTATTCTCCATAATTCCCCCTCGCTTTCTATTCTCCATAATTCCCCTCTGCTTTCTATTCTCCATAATTCCCCGCTGCTTTCTATTCTCTATAATTCCCCTCTGCTTTCTATTCTTCATAATTTCCCTCTGCTTTCTGTTCTCCATAATTCCTCTCTGCTTTCCTTTCTCCATAATTCCCGTCTGCTTTCTATTTTCCATAATTCCCATCTGCTTTCTTTTCTCCATAATTCCCGTCTACTTTCTTTTCTCCATAATTCCCCTCTACTTTCTTTTCTCCATAATTTCCCTCTGCTTTTTCTTCTCCATAATTCCCTTCTGCTTTCTGTTCTCCATAATTCCCTTCTGCTTTTTATTCTCCATAATTCCCCTCTGCTTTCTATTCTCCATAATTCCCCTCTGCTTTCTATTCTCCATAATTCCTCTCTGCTTTCTGTTCTCTATAATTCCCCCTTGCTTCCTATTCTCCATAATTCCCCTCTACTTTCTTTTCTCCATAATTCCCCTCTGCTTTCTTTTCTCCATAATTCCCCTCTGCTTTCTGTTCTCCATAATTCCCCTCTGCCTTTTCCCCCCCATATTTGTTTCTTTACAAGATTCAACGCTATATAAATTCCATACATTATTATTATTATTATTATTATTATTACTATTATTATTATTATTATTATTATTCTCCTCTGCTTTCTTTTCTCCATAATTCCCCTCTGCTTTTTATTCTCCATAATTCCCCTCTGCTTTTTATTCTCCATAATTCTCCACTGCTTTCTTTTCTCCAAAATTCCCGTCTGCTTTCTTTCATCCATAATTCCCCTCTGCTTTCTTTTCTCCATATATCCTCTCTGCTTTCTTTTCTCCATAATTCCCCTCTACTTTTTTTTCTCCATAAATCTGCCCTCTGCTTTCTTTTCTCCATAATTCCCCTCTGTTTTCTATTCTCCATAATTCCCCTCTACTTTCTATTCTCCATAATTCTGCCATCTGTTTTCTATTCTCCATAATTCCCCTTTGCTTTCTATTCTCCATAATTCCCGTCTGGTTTCTTTTCTCCATAATTCCCCTCTGCTTTCTTTTCTCCATAAATACCCTCTGCTTTCTTTTCTCCATAATTCCCCCTTGCTTCCTATTCTCCATAATTCCCCTCTACATTCTTTTCTCCATAGATCTGCCCTCTGCTTTCTATTTTCCATAATTCCCCTCTACTTTCTATTCTCCATTTATTCCCCTCTGCTTTCTATTCTCCATAATTCCCCTCCGCTTTCTGTTCTCCATAATTCCTCTCTGCTTTCTATTCTCCATTTATCCCCTGCTTTCTATTCTCCATAATTCCCCTTGCCTTTTTTTTCTCCTAATCTGCCTCTGCTTTCTATTCTCCATAATTCCCCTCTGCTTTCTTTTCTCCATAAATCTGCCCTCTGCTTTCTATTCTCCATAATTCCCCTCTGCTTTCTATTCTCCATAATTCCCCTCTGCTTTCTATTCTCCATAATTCCCCTCTGCTTTCTGTTCTCCATAATTCCTCTCTGCTTTCTTTTCTCCATAATTCCCCTCTGCTTTCTTTTCTCCATAATTCTGCCCTCTGCTTTCTATTCTCCATAATCCTCTCTGCTTTCTTTTCTCCATAATTCTCCTCTGCTTTCTTTTCTCCATAATTCTCCTCTGCTTTCTTTTCTCCTATTGTTGCTTTACAAGATTCAGCACCTTATAAATTCCATACATTCTTCTTGTTCTTGTTTTGTTCTTGTTCTTCTTCTTCTTCTTCTTCTTTTCTTCTTCGCAATTCTTCGCAATTCTTCTTCTTCTTCTTCTTCTTCTTCGTTTCTTCTTCTTTTCTTCTTCTTCTTCTTCTTCTTCTTCTTCTTCTTCTTCTTCTTCTTCTTCTTCTTCTTCTTCCGCAATTCTCGCAATTCTTCTTCTTCTTCTTTCTTCTTCTTCATCTTCTTCTTCTTCTTCTTCTTCTTCTTCTTCTTCTTCTTCTCTTCTATCTTCTTCTTCTTCTTCTTTCTTCTTTCTTCTTCTTCTTCTTTTCTTCTTCGCCAATTCTTCTTCTTCTTCGCAATTCTTCGCATTCTTCTTCTTCTTCTTCCTTCTTCTTCTTCTTCTTTTCTTCTTCCTTCTTCTTCTTAATTCTTCTTCTTCTTCTTCTTCTTCTTTTCTTCTTCTTCTTCTTCTTTCTTCTTCTTTCTTCTTCTTCTTTCTCTTCTTCTTCTTCTTTTCTTCTTTCTTCTTCGCATTCTTCTTCTTCGCAATTCTTCTTCTTCTTCTTCTTCTTCTTCTTCTTCTTTCTTCTTCTTTCTTCTTCTCTTTTCTTCTTCTTCTTCTTCTTCTCTTCTTCTTAAAAAAAATTTTTTTAAGCCCCCCCCCAAAACACCCCAAGAAGCCCCGAACCAAACCCCCCCTTTTTTTTTCCCCAACCCCCCAAACCCCCCCCCCCCCCCCCCCCCCCCCCCCCCCCCCCCCAAAAAAAAAAAAAAAAAAAAAAAAAAAAAAAAAATTCCCTTTTTTTTTCCCCCCCTTTTTTTTTCCTTTCCCCGTTTTTTTCCCCCCCCCCTTTTTTTTTTCCCAAACCCTTCCCCTTTTTTCCCGGGGGGTTTTTGGGAAAAAAAAATTTTTGCCGCCCAACCCCTTTTCTTTTTTTTTTTGAAATTTTGAATTTTTTTTTTTCCCCCCCACCCCCTTTTTTTTTTTTTTTTTTTTTTCCCCCCCCCCGAAAAGGGGAACCCCCCTTTTTTTTTTTTTCCCTTTTTTTCCCCCCCCCCCCCCCCCCCCCCCCCTTGTTTTTTTTGGGCCCCCCCCCCCCCCCCCCCCCCCCCCCCTTTTTTTTTTTTTTTTTTTTTTCCCCCCCCGTTTTTTTTTCCCCGAACCCCCCCCCTTTTTTCCCCCCCCCCCCCCCCCCCCTTTTTTTTTTTTCAATTTTAAAAAAAGGCCCCCAAAACCCCCCCAACCCCGAGGAAAAACCCCCTTTTTTTTTTTACCCCAAACCCCATTTCCCCTGGGGTTTTTTTAAATTTTGTTTTTTCCAATTTATTGCTTTTTTAAAACCCCCCTTTTTATTTAAACCCCTGTTTTTTTTAAAAAACCCCCCCTTTTATTTAAACCCCCTTTTTTTCCCAAACCCCGCTTTTTTCCCAAAGTTTTTTTCCAAAACCCCTTTTTTTTTTCCTTTTTCCCCTTTTTTTTTTTTTTCCCCTTTAGGCCCGTTTGCACAAAACCAAATTTTTTGGCGTTTTTTTTTTTTGGGGCGTTTTGTTTTTTTTTCCCCTTTTTCTTTTTTTTTTTCCCTTTTTTTTTTTTTTTGAAACGCCCCCTTTTTTCCCCCCCCCCTTTTTCCCCCCCCCTTTTTTTTTTCCCTTTTTTTTTTCCCCCGGAAAGGAACCCCCCCCCCCCCCCCCCCTTTTTTTTTTTTTTTCCCTTTTTTTTCCCAACCCCCCCCGTTTTTTTTTGGGGGAACCCCCCCTTTTTCCCCCCTTTTTTTTTTTTTTTTTTTTTCCCCCCTTTTTTTTTTCCCCAAAAAGGGCCCGCCCTAAACCCCACCCCCAAGGGACCCCTCTGTTTTTTTTAAACCCCCCCCAAATTTTTCCCCCATTTTTAATTTCCTAACCCCTTGTTTTTTTCCCAAATTCCCCTGTTTTTTAAATTTTTTTTTTTTAAAACCCCGTTTTTTTCCCAAAAATTTTTTGCCCCCAAAACCCCCCCTTTTTTAAATTTCCCCCCAAAATTTTTTGGGGGGTTTTTTTCCCAAATTTTTTTCACCCAAAACCCCGTTTTAAACCCAAACCCCCCCAATTTTTTCCGATTTGTTTCCCAATCCCCCTTATTTTTTCCCCCCCCTTTTTTTCCCAAACCCCTTTTTTTTTAAATTTTTTCCCCCCCCTTTTAAATTTTTTCCCCCCTTTTTGGGGGAAGTTACGAAAAAAATTTTTTTTAAAAAAAAAATTTTTTTTTTAAAATTTTTTTTTTAAAATTTTTTTTAATTTTTTTTTTTTTTTTTTTTTTTTTTTTTTTTTTTTTTTGTTTTTTTTTTTTTTGTTTTTTTTTTTTTTTTTTACCCAAATTTTTATTCCCGATTTTTTTTTTCCCCAAGTTTTTTTTTCCCTAGTCCCCCCCCCCCCATTTTTATTTCCCCTTTTCCCCTTTTTTTTCCCCCCCCCCTAAACCCCCCCCCCTTTTTTTTAAAAATAGCCCCCACTTTTTTTTTTTAAAAACCCCTTCTTTTTTTTTAAAACCCCTTTTTTTTAAAAAGTTTTTTCCCCCTAAAACCCCCCTTTTCCCCTAAAGGCCCCTTTTTTTTTAAATTTTATTTTTCCCCCCCCGCCCCTTTTTCCTTCCCCCAAGCCCCCCCCCCCGCTCCCCTGCCCCCCCCTTTTCTTGCTCCAACCCGGCCCCCTTCTTTTGGGAAAATTTGGAAAATTTTGAAGTGATATGATGATGAGTGTGATTTGATGATGATGAGAGTGGGGGGTGGTGGGTTGTTGTGGTGGTGGGGGTGAGTTGGGGTGGTGGGTGGGGGGGAGAGGGGGAGATGAGTGACGACGGACGCGACGAGACGAGAGAGTGATGAGAGAAAAAATATGAAGGGTGAGGAGGAGGGGTAAAAGGGGGAAAAAAAAAATTAAAAAATTTAAAATTATAATTTTATAATAATTTTAAAAGAAAAATAAGCGTCAATTTTTTTAAACCCCTTTAAGTCATTTTTCCCTTCCTAATTCGGGCGTTCCCCGGGGAAGGGGGGCGCTCCCCCCCCCCCTTTTCCCTTTTTTTTTTTTTTTTTTTTTTTTTTTTTTTTTTTTTTTTTTTTTTTTTCCTTAAAAGGGGTTTTTTCTTTTTCCAGGGCCTCTTTTTCGGGTTTTTTTAGGGAAAAAATAATTTGCCCGGGTTTTATCTTTTATCCGAAAACGGGCCTTTTAATTTCGGAAAACCCCCTGTGCACGTTTAAAGAAAAAAAACCCTTTTAAACACAAGAAAAAAAAAAAATTTTTAAACTAAACCAAAAAACACGCAACAAAAAAAACCCCCAAACCCCAAACAAACAAATTTTTCCACCAAAACATGTTTTTTGGGGATGTTTGTGGTGTTGTTGTTTGTGGGTGTGTGTGTGTTGTGTGTGTGTTTGGGTGGTGTGTGTCGCTGAGCGGGTGCGTTTCCTGTGCCGAATCGAGTGGGGTTCCGGTGGTGGGATTGTTTTTTCTTGTTTTTCTTTGTTTTTAAAATTTGCCCAAAAAACCACACCCCCACGCAAAACCACCCGGGCGCGCCGAAAAACCCCCAACAATAACATGAAAAATTTTACAAATTTAAAAACCGGGATAAGGGAAAAATAGTTGGGGCCCTTATTTTCCATTATCTCAAAAAAAGAAAAAAAAAAATAAAAAATGAACACCCCAAAAACCCGCAGCACCACGCACGCGTATATTTTTATAATCCCGGGTTGTAGAACTGCTTTGTATGTAGTGCTGTTTTTTTTGCATTTTGTTGTTGCTGTTTCATATTGTTTGCTGCATCTGTTTTTTGCTGCTGTTTTTTTGTTGTTGGTTGCATTTTTTTCTTTTGCTATGTTTTGGGGGGGTTGCATTTTGTTGTTGCGTTTCTTTTTGTTGCTGTTATCTTTTGGGTGCTGTTAGATTTGTTGCTGTTGAATTTGTTTTGTGTTGTACATTTTGATTGTCATTTTTTTCCCTAGACATGTATCTTGTTTTTCCATAAAAACTTTGGGCTTGGGTAGGGTAAGGTCTCGGGCCAGTTTTGAACCCCCCCCCCCCCCCCCCCTCTAATTTGGGCATTCCCAGAGTATTGCAGCCTGAGGTTTTGAATGTACTCACCCCTGAAGCCCTGTCCCGATTCCGGTCACAGTGAAGTTGCAGTTTGTTAAAATTTACCTGTTCTCCCCCCTGTCCCCCTGTTCTATCACAGTGAAGATTGCAGTTTTTTTAATTAAACCCGTTCTTTTAGATGCCCCTGATTCGATCGCAGTGAAGATTGCGTTTTGGGGGATTTTCCTGTTCTCTCCAGATGTCCACTGTTTGATCACAGTGAAGATTTTCAGTTTTGTTAATTTACCTGTTTCCCGGTCATGATTTGATACAGGAAGATTGCGTTTTTTTAATTAACCCTTCTCTCCAGATTGCACTGTGATCCGTGAGTTGCGTTTGTAATTTACCTGTTTTCTCCAGATGTCCCCTGATTTTGTCACAAGAAGATTGCAGTTTTTTTAATTCACCCTTTTTCTCCAGATGTGCACGACTGTGATGGCGGGGAGGGTTGTGCTTTTTTTAATCAACTGTTTTTCTCCGATGTTCACTGACTGTGTTGGCGGTGAGGGTTTTTGCTTTTTTGTTCTTCCTCGTTTCCCTCAGCGTGCTTCCCTCACCCTTTCCCCCCGGGTCCGGAGCCCCTTGGGGCACCACTGGTGATGTTGCGTCAGTGTCGCCATGCCCAACTTTGCATTTCCCTTTACGATGTTTTATTAAGTCTGTCACATGTCTGCAACTTTCGTCCTGTCTTTTCCAGTCCCTCATTATCATCTAAAAACTGAATTTTGCTGGAGCTCCCGCCCCCGCTAACTGAACCTGGCGGTTTTCAAAGGCGTGGCTGACGTGTTTCCCCAAAAAAAAAGGTGAAGAGCGTGGCTGAGGAGAGGCAGCCCCGGGCTTCACCTTTCAAACTAGGGGCTCCCCCTCTCCCTGACGCCCCTCGCACCAGAGCTCAGCGCTGGCCTGGGTTCCCGCTGGGGATGGCGGGCAAGCTTCGGCCCCGTGGTTTTTCCCTGCTCTCCCCAGGGGCCATCCACACACTGGGCCGCCTGCCTGCCTTCTGCAGGTCAGGGGTCGCCTTTTGAGGTCAGGGGGCACCTTCGCAGGTCAGGGGGCGCCTTTTGCAGGTCAGGGGGCCCTTTTCAGGGCGGGGCAGCCTTCTGCAGGTCAGGGGTCAGCCTTTGCAGGTCAGGGGGCAGCCTTTTAGGCAGGGGCCAAACCTCTTCAGGAGGGGTCAGCTTCTTCAGGTCAGGGGTCAGCCTTTTTCAGGTCAGGGGTCACCTTTTGCAGGTCAGGGGTCACACACACGCCCCTTCAGGTCAGGGGTCCGCCCAGCGCCTTCTTTAGGGCAGAGGTCACCACCGCCTTCTTAGGTCAGGGTCCACACAGCGCCCTTTTTCAGGTCAGGGGGCAGCCTTCTTCAGGGCAGGGGTCAGCCTTTTAGGTCAGAGGGGTCATTTTTCCTGACCGCTGGTGCAGCAGGAGCAAAATGTGACGTGTTGTGTGGTAGGTAGTACGTGCTGTGTCTGTGTGAAAGGTAGTTTTTT
>CM054158.1:54299456-54306956 GCA_028751875.1 Rapana venosa | reverse complement strand
GGGGGAAAGGGTTCCGAGAGCAAAAAAAACCCAGACCCCTATCGGAAACCCCACTGGCAACACAGCTTCCATATATTGATGTGATGATGATGATGTTGTGATTTTGATGTTGATGAGGGTGTGAGGGTTTTGGGGGTGATGAGATGAGATGATAAAACGGTGGGGAGAGATGAGATGATGAAAAAAGATTGATGTTTGAAAAACGCCCCGACGACGACGGTAGAGAGAGGAGGGATGTTTGATAAAATGTTGTTCGGCTGGTGGGGCCCGGGCTGTCAGAAAAAAAACCCTTTGAACACCCAGACTTTTTCCCCTGGAAAACGCCTAATTTTTCCCAAATTTGTAACATGGTATTAAAAAGTTTTGCATGAGTGTGGGGAGGGGAAACATTGGGATAGCAGATGAAAAATAATATCCCGTACGCGGGGGAATCATAACGATGAACCTGTATACACATCTGTGACACTGAAAAATAAAAATATCACCAAACAAAACAATTTTTTTTTATAGAAAAAAAATTGGTTAAAATTTAATGATGAAGGCAAATTTAAACCCCAACAACTTTTAAATTCTAGCAACGAAATATTCAAGTATTTACATAAAATGAGGCTTTTTTTTCAGTGGTGTGTGTGTGTGTGTGTGGGGGTGTGTGTGTGTGTTTTTTTAAAAGGGAGGGGACGAACGGGGGCGGTGTAAAAGGGAATCAGAAAAAGTATGATAGTAGGGGCAATTTCGGGGGGGTGATTGTCTCCTTGCAATGCAGTGAAAGGGATTTTCCTGTAAATTGTTTTTTCATTTGCATATGTACCGCTTTAAACTGCTTGCGCGCAGGTTGTATGTTTGCATGAGAGAGGGGAGAGAGGGGGGAAAGGGGGGAAAAAAACGGGACTTTAAAGCGAAAGACAGACAGACAAAAAGGGCAGAGAACACAGAGAGAAAATTGGCAATGACAAATTCAATTTTTATTTTTTGAGGAAAAATTAATTTAAGCCCCTTTATGTGCTTTTTCCCATCCGGGCCCCCCCTTGGGGGAAAATTTTTTATGATAAAAAAATAAAAATACAGTCCCAATCACTCACCACAGAAAAAAGGGGAAAAAATTTACCCCCCCATAAAAAAACCCCAAAACCCACCAAAAAGGGGGGAAAAAAAAGCAAAAAAACAAAAAAAAAGAAAAACAAAAGTAAACAAAAAAAAAAAACCAAAAAAAGAACCCAAAAAATAGCAAAAAAAACCAAGAGCAGATAAAGCGCAGCAACAAGGGGGAGGGGGAAAAACAAAAAACCCCCCCCCCCCAAAAAAAAAAAAACCCCCCAAAAAACCCTCCCTAATGTAAAGGAGAACCCAAAACCCTGTAAAATTGTTATTTTTGGGTAACAGAAAGTTTAAATTTAACAAATTCATTTTTACTTTGTTATAGGAAAAGGGAAAGCAATAGTAAAATAAAACCCAAAAAACAAAAATTATATAAAAGACTTGGAGATTAAGGCAAAAAACCCTTTACACCCCATGACAGTACACAAAACACGTGGCGCGGCGGCACGAAAGGGACATCATGCTTTAATGCCAAAAATTAAATCTTTCGAATTTTCATATTATATTGTCATAGAAAAGGGTCTACACATTGATTAAAGGGAAAACCTAATTGTTACCTCAAAAAAAAGATATTGAATAAAACATTCAAATAAATTTCAAAATACCCGTCAACTTACGCAATAAAACTGAAATATTAAAAAATTTAATAAAACATTCAACAGGGATTTCAAACTGTAAACACGGGGAAAATAAAAAAAATAAGCAAAAGCATAAAAAAGGGGGGAGGGGGGGAGGGAGAGAACGAGAGAGAGAGAGGTACCCCAGTTTCATTTTCAAAACCCAAAGTATTTCATACATTTTAAAGCAGAAGATCTTGGCAACCTTTAAATCCCGTTCCGCTTTCGTTAAAAGTAGGCCATTGTTTGCCCATGGGGAAAAGATGAAAAAATTTACAAAACCGCATACAACGGGTCCCGGATGTAAAAAAAAACATAAAAAGGGGTTATTTCCCCTTATCTTTTGATAAAAGGGAAAAAAAGAAAAGAAAAAAAAAAAAAGAAAAAAACACCAACCCATCTTTATTAGCACTCGCTGTCTTTTAAAAAAATTTTACATGTTACAATCATCCTAGAGTTAAGATAGATTTATTAAAGAAGTAAGGGTAGTGGAAAATTTTTTTGTAGAAATCAATTGAGTAACACAATAACGAGTTTCGAGTACAACATTTCACCCCTTTCAGAGAGAGAGAGAGGAGGGGGGAGAGAGGGAGAGGTTTGGGGGGAGGAGAGGAGGAGAGAGGAGGGGAGGGGAAGGGGGGGGAGAGGGGAGATTTTGGGGGGGGAGGTAAAAAGGGAAAAGGAAGTGTGGGTTTTTGGATTTTATGTAAAGGAGGAAAATAAGGGGGGTTTGGGGGGAAAAGAGGTTTGGGGGGTTTTTAAAATGGTTTTGGAAGGGGGGTTTTAAGGAAAGGGGTGGGGGGTTAAAAAGGAAGAGAAGGGGGGGGAAGGGGAATTTTAGCCAGAGGGCGAGAAGGGGGTGGGGGAGGGGGGAAGGGGGGAAAAGGGCAGAGAGGTTGGGTTTTTTTAAAGGAAGGGAAAAAGGGGAAGATTAAAAAATTTTAATTGGGTTTTAAGGGGGTTTTTTTTACACAAATTCTAAAAAAAAACCCTTTTTTAAAGGGTTTGTTTAAAAGGCCCCAGGAAAAGGGGGGTTTAAAAGGGTTTTTTTTTTTTTTTTTAGATGGAATTATTTTTTAAAGTGACAAAATGGAAGATAAAACGAATAAGAAATGAAAGAAAAATATTGGTTTTTAAATGGAATAAAAGAAACCCCGAAAAATTTTAAATTTAAAAATTTTTTAGGACAAACCCAAAGGGGGCCAAAATTAAAAAAAGTAAAAAAAAGCAATTAAAGAGAGAGAAAGAGGAAAAGGGACAAAAGGAAAAGGGAAACCCAGGGGAAAGGGGGGAAAGGGAAAAAAAAAGGAGAAAAAAGAGAGAGACAAAGACAAGTGACAAAAACAGAGAAGAATAGAAACAGAAAGTAATTGATAAAATCATCAATGATAATATAAAAAATGAAATAATGAATACTAGCCCCTGAACCTTACACACAAAACCACAACAGCCCACCAAGAATAAACTCAAACAAAAAGACATCTAAAAAAAAAAAAAAAAAACCCACCCAAAAGCACCCCCCAAAAAAAGACAAACCACAGAGAAGGAAGCACAATGCACAAACAAAAATGATACCAAAAGCCAAACAAAAGACCACCTCAAACAAACAGCTTCAAACTAATCCACCAAGCAAATGAAAGCGAAGAGCAATTCACCAATCCTGCTCTAAACCACCGGCCCAAAGAAGAAACACAAAACACGGTAACTGGATAAACATAACTAACCAAAGCCAAAAAATAACATCAAAATAATAACTCTAATCACATAGAAATGGAATAATCAGCGCTAATCTTGTAAAAACAAAGCAATGAACCACAATGCAACGTATACTGATATATATATACAAATATATATATAAAAATATATAATATATAATATTAAGCCTGAATACTATGTATACAATACATCACTGCACAATAACTATATATATATACATTATATATATATATATATAATAATATATAATATATAATAATATATATATATATATAATATATATATATATATATATATATATGCCAGAAGAAGGGCAATAGTGTCTATGCACACGCACCAACCGTTTTACAAGAATACACATGTGATCAGGTTACCCCCCTTGCCATGCTGGCTTGAACTCAACACCAATCACAATGCTTTGGATTTTCCTTGTGAGCGAAACCCCCAACACCCCCAGGCCATGTTGTAGGGCTGCCACTCCCCACAGGCTGGCCATTGTTGGCGTCAGCACAATGCCTCCTAGCTCTGCTGGCTAACAACGACACACACACCCCCTCTGCTTTATCATTAACCACTTGTCATACACTGTCAAGTACACGGCAAGTCGAGAAAAGACAGTGTGATACAGGTACACAGATGTGTTACTGTTCCGTCACATAAAATGTACACACACACTGAACAAGAGGTCACAACATTGCCATAGAAAAATAATCACAAGCACTATCCCTAATGGGAAAAAAATGATGATTTGAATGCAGTGATTTCAGTTTGGTGTGAATAAACATGCACCAGTTTTACAAGGTGGTACTTATAAAGACTATATACAGAAATTTATTATTATATATATATATATATATATATATATATATAATATATATATATATATATAATATATATATATATATTTTAAACATTTCCCAAAGCTAACACATTTAAGAAATGTATGTGTCAGATGTTCAAAGCACACCACTGGTTTTGGGCCAGTGTTAGGGAGTTTTACCTTGGAGTTGACACTGTGCTGACTCCACTCCCCCCTCCCCCCCTCCAAAAAAAAAAGTTCTTCAGATGAGACTGACTATAAACCCAGGTCCTGTGGACAAGCACACAGAGAACATCTTGCAAACACATTAAAAACCCGTTCCGCCTTTCAGAAGAGTAGGGTATTTGGTGCAGTAAGAAACAGGTGACCATTTTTTAAAGAAAGGCATGCACTGTTGTGCCATGTGAAGACACAGACTCAGAAGTCAGAGTGTGGCTGCCTTCATGGTGGCTGAAAACGGTCGTCTACACAAAATCTATCATTGGAAAACCACATAACTCTAGACGAGGAATGAATAATAACACAATACCAATATCAAACATTATTTTTATTTTAAAAAATACACACAGTCCTTTATTAATACCTACTCGACATCATTCTGAAATAGTGAAACAATCCAAGAATGTTAAGGAGTCACAGACTGAAGTAACAGTTGGTTACACTGTACTTTTTACTTTGTTGTAAAATGTTATAAAGCAATAATGAACTCCCCCCAAAACAACAACAACAATATCTTTTTTAATCTCCAAAAACAACAACAAAACAAATAAACAAAAACGCCAAACGGAAGCTGCGCCGCAACAATAAAAAAATGAATATCAGCAGCAGCCAAAAAAAAGGTGATAAATCAGTAAGAATTGTAATGTTCATTTAATCACAGATGGGTGATCTCAGTCTTTGCGATGTGACATTTTGACACCAGCACTCAGCCATAGACCATGTAGTTGAACTACATACAGATTCCCACAGAACAGCTGACAATGTGATATTTTAAAAAGAACTGCTAGAAATTCATAATTATCATTTCATTGATCAAAACTGATGAGACTTTGGGCACTGGTTACTTCAACAATGTGCATGTGTTCTTTGTAAGGTGTTTTTTTTCTCAAGTGACGAAAATATACCTGACCTACTGAAGCAACTGGTAACGTGTATAGCACAAGATTAGTTTTTGAATGAATGTGTACAACTTAACATATTTTTGACTGTTCTGTTTATCATTTACAGTGCTTACCAGAATTAATGACGCGATTCATCTTCATGATATTAACTGATGTTTTGTTTATTAACTGGTATTTCTCATCTTTCTGAAATGTTGCTGCTGCTGACGTTATTTCTGCCGGTGATGCTACTGTTAACGTCATTGCTCCATTTGTTCAAGTGCACTGTGAAGCAGAAAGTACAACAGTTGTTGCGACAGTTGTGGCATTGCTTGCTGCTGCTGCTGCTGGTGTGGCTGCTGCTGTTGCTGCCGCCGCTGTGGTTGCTGCTGCTGTTGCTGCTGCTGGTGTTGCATCTGTTGTTGGTGTTGCAGGTGTTGGTGTACCTGATGTTGATAGCGTTGTGGGTGCAACTGCCGCTCATGTTGTCGGTGTTGTTGCTGCTGCTGCTGATGTTGATGCAGCTGTTGATGGTGTTGTTGTCGCTGTTGTTGCTGCCTCTGCTGCTGCTGTTGCTGATACTGCTGTTGCTGATGCCGCTGCTGCTCAAATGACAATGAAGAAGCTTCATCAGATGACACAGAATCTGTATCTGAAGGATTGCAGACTGTCACCAGATCAGACAGACTGCCATTCCGCCAATGATCAGCATCACCCAGAACCTGCATCACCTCATCGTGGTGCTGATCCCCCCTCTGGGCCAAATGCATCATCAGTTCTGCAAGATGTCGGGTGTCTTCATTCTGGATACGTCCGATGAGCTCAGCAGACCTCCTGTCATGATGGGCATCAGTGTGGACAGAACGGACATGACCAGGTGCATGGGCGCCACTGGCCCCAGAAGCCTGTGGAGGGTCCTCCAAGAGACGGGGTGTCGGGGGTCCTGGGCTGGGAGGTGTCCTGGGACATCCAGGCTGCTGGAGGACTGGGTCCTGGGCACTCTGAGGTCCTTGAGGTCCGGCAGATGAGGCAGGACAGGAGGCTGTGCTGCCTGTCTCTGCAGGACGTTTGGCAGTTGTTTCTTCCTCGTCATCTGACAGTGCCGGTGAGGATGAAGCGTACAGCACCGAGTTGGGAGCAGAGGCAATGTCTGAGTCTGAACCCTCCCCCCCAGAGGAAGAGTGACAAATAGAGTGACCTTCAGGTGAGTTGTAGCTTTGACTACTGGGGTAGAAATCACTGTCGTCACTTTCGGCACTTTCGTTTGTCGCCATATTGTTGACGTAAGCGAAATCATTATCATACTCTTTTGTGACGAGGTCAATGCTAAGTTCATCCTGACTGTCTTCAAAGCTGAAAAGAGACAAAGTGATTGTGAGCAATCAGTTTGTTAAGTATATGATCTATCTATCTATCTATCTACTATCTACCTATCTATCTATCTGTCTATCTATCTATCTATCTATCTATCTATCTATCTATCTATCTATCTATCTATCTATCTATCTATCTATCTATCTATCTATCTATCTATCTATCTATCTATCTGTCTGTCTGTCTATCAATCTATCTATCTATCTATTTATCTATTTATCTATCTATATATCTATTTATATATCATACAATTATCTATCTATATATCTATGTACCTATCTCTCTCTATCTCTCTATCTATCCAGATCCTGAATTTTAATGTTGTATTTTGACTGATACTGACATGAATGTGTATCAAATGGTAACCTTGTTCGAGATTTGAGCCTCAAAGGATCGGTTGTTTTCCATGTGTGATCAAAATTTGCATACCAATATATTGGTTTTCCTCTCTCCTCCAAACTCCGTGTATTGTGGCCTAAGCCAAATGTACATATTAAAACTGTTCAGAGTTCAGAGTTCTATCTATCTATCGATCGATCGATCCATTTGTCTACCTGTCTGTCTGTCTTTGTGTGTGTGCATGATTATGTATAAAATTATCTGATATCTTTATCTATGTGTGTGTGCATGATTATGTACAAAATTATCTGATATCTTTATCTTTAAACTTTGCAGCTTATGTCACTCTGTAACTGACCTCATTCCTTCCGTCCTTCCTTCCTCCCTCCCTCCCTCCCTTCCCTCCTCCCTTCCTCCCTCCCTCCCTCCCTCCCCCTCC
>CM054158.1:54287816-54298956 GCA_028751875.1 Rapana venosa | reverse complement strand
ACTGGTTTTCGGTATTTCTGGAATGGGTTTTTTTGGGAAACTTGTCTTTTAAGGATGAGGGAAAAGTTCCTGCAATTTTTTAAAAAATCATGTTTCCTTTGTTAAATTTTGTCTTTGGTTGGGGGGGAAGAATTTTAATGGGTATAACCACTTCTAGTAAGGTTTCTTCTTCAGAAGAACCTTTTAAACACGTTTATACAGACCCTTTAAAAATGGTTTCATATGTTTGCACTAGCAAATCCCCCAAGGGGTTTGGGGCTTTAAACATTGAGGAAATTTTTAAAAAAGCTTGAAAGAATTTTTTCTTGGTTTAAAGTCAAGAAAAAGTTTGATTTTAGTCTTGGTATACTCTTTGAAAAACATGATTTGGGCCCGATGGGGAAAAATTTTTGGACCAAATTTAATTTTTATTTAATTGTTTCTCCTGGAAAAAATTTTTGGTGAAGGGGTTTTCTATTGGTTTTTTTTCGATTTGGATTGGAGAAATTTTTAAATTAAAAATGATTTTTTGAGAAGAAGAGAGAGAAAAGAGAGGAGAGAGGGGAAGGGAGAGAGAGAAAGGAGAGGAGAGAGGGGATAATGTGGAAAAGGGAAAGGGGAGGTTTCTGTTTCCAAAAATCAAGTAAGGTTTTTATTTTTGAGCATCAAATGGGTTTAAAAAAATGACTTTTTTAAAATTTTTAATTTTATTGGTTTTTGTCTAAAATTGGGCTAAAAAGGGCCTTTCACAGCCAAGGGGGCCCGAGTAAAAATTTAAACTAGGATTTGGGGGAGACAGAAAAACAGAAGGGAGAGCAGAGACAGAGAAAGAAGAACGACAAACAGAGAGAGAGAGGTAAAGTTTTTTGTACAAATGGGAAAACTAATCTAATTTTCCTTTCCCCCCTATTTTAAAGTCTATAAGTCATTACACATTCATTTACTATGGACAAAACCTTTTTTTTATGGAGTTTTTTCTTTCAAAAGCAAAGGCCCAAAAGATAAATAATTTAAATTAATTTTAAATAAAGAGTTGAGAATTTTTAGGAAAAGTGACAAAAAATAGATGAAATACCCAATGAATGAAAAATTAATTAGGAAAAATTTTTCAATAAAGGATAAATGAAAGAAAAAAAAATTAAAGAATTAAAAAGAAACCAATGAAAGACAATTAAAGACCCAAAATAAACAAAAAGCCGGTGGGGAAAAAGAAGAGAGAGAGAAGGGGGAAAATTAAAAAAAGGGGGAGAGAGCAGAGACAGAGACAGAGAGACAAAGGCAAAAACAGAGACAGAAAAAGACAGAGACCGGGAGAGCATCCCCAAACTGCAAAAACAACAAATTTAAAAAAAGAAAAATGAACCCCCCCCCCCACCCCCACCCCCCCACAACCCCAACCACCCCCCCTCCCGAAAAAAACCAAAAACCCAAAACCCAAAAAACCATCTAAAAACAAACAAAAAAAAAAAAAACCCACCCAAAACCCCCCCCCCCAAAAAAAAAACCCAAATCACAAAAAGGGAAACCCCCACCTGGACTAAAAAAAAAGAGCCCAAAAACCAAAAAAAAAAGCCACCTAAAAAACAGCTTCCTAAAACCCCAAGCAAAGAAAGAGAAGGCCAAATTTACCAATCCCGTTAAAAAAAGGCAAAAAAATGAAAAAACGAAACCGGTTTACTTGTATAAACATACACAAAAAATGAGAAAAAAATAATAATAATAAATAATAATTTGGAATTTAACGCCTGAATCTTGTAAAAAAAACCCAAAAAAAATCGAACGCCCCAATTTTTAACTTATATATTATTTTATAAATATATATATTATATAAAAATATTTTATATATATTTTATTAAATAAAAATTATATTTTTTTATAAATAATTTTAAAAATTTTACAAGGGATTAAAAATAACCCCAAATAAAAAAATTTTATATAATTTTATATTTTATAAAAATATATTTTTTATATATATATATTTTTTCTTTTTTAAAAGGAAAAGGGCAAAATATTGGCTAAGGGGACACGCACAACCTTTTACAAAAATTTTGATCGGGTTACCCCCCCTTGCCCACTTCCTTTAAACCCAAACACCAATTTTTAAAATTTGGGGGTTTTCCTTTTGGAAACGAAACCCCCAACCAAAAACCCCCCCGGGCCATTTTTTTGTGGGGGGCTTTCCCTCCCCACAGCCCCCCCCCATTTTTTGGGGTTAGAAAATTTTTATTTTTTAACAAAAAAAAAATTTTTTTATATTTAACCATTTTGTTTTTTAAAAAAAAATTTTAAAATTTTAACAAAAAGGGAAAGGATCCAGAAAAAAACCCTTTTAAAAGGGACACGGGTGGTTACCTTTTTTTTCCGTCAAAAAATTAAAAATTTTACAAACCCCCCACCCCCAGGAAAAGGAGGGTTCCCCCAACCCTTTTTCCATAAAAAATTTTAAAAACACAACCCACTATTTTTTAATTTTTAAAAAAAAGTGACGTTTGAAAGGCCCGTGTTTCTTTTTGTAATAAAATGCACACAATTTAAAAAGGGGGTTACTTATAAAAAATATACAGAAATTTTTTAAAAAATATATTAAATTTTTTAAAAAAAATAATTTTAAATATTATTTTAAAATATATATAAATTTTTTATATTTTTATAATTTTATTTATATTTATTTTCTTTTAAAAATTTCCCAAAAATAAAAACTTTAAAAAAAATGTAAGTGCCCTTTTTTCCCAAAAACCCCCATGGTTTTGGGCCAGTGTTAGGGAGTTTTTACCTTGGAGGGTTTAAAACCCGTTTACTCCACTCCCCCCCCCCCCCCCAAAAAAAATTTTCAGATGGGACTGACTATAAAAACCCCGGGGCCGGACAACAACAGAGAAAACTGCAAAACCCTTAAAAAAACCCCTTCCCCCTTTCGGAAAATAGGGTATTTGGTGCAGTAAGAAACAGGTGACCATTTTTTAAAGAAAGGCATGCACTGTTGTGCCATGTGAAGACACAGACTCAGAAGTCAGAGTGTGGCTGCCTTCATGGTGGCTGAAAACGGTCGTCTACACAAAATCTCATCATTGGAAAACCACATAGCTCTAGACGAGGAATGAATAATAACACAATACTAATATCAAACATTATTTTTTTTAATACACACAGTCATTTACTAATACCTACTAGATATCATTCTGAAATGGTGAAACAATACAAGAATGTTAAGGAGTCACAGACTGAAGTAACAGTTGGTTACACTGTACTTTTTACTTTGATGTAAAATTGTACAAAGCAGTAATGAACTCCCCCCCCCCCCACACACACAACAACAACAACAAAGCCAAAAAAACAACAACCCCAGAATAATAACAATAGAAACAAATAAACAAAAACGCCAAACAGAAGCTGCGCCGCAACAATAAAAAAAATGAATATCATCTATCTATCTATCTATCTATCTATCTATCTATCTATCTATCTGTCCCGTAGTCTGACGACCGTGGGGGCACCCTCAAAGACTCAACAACCAGTTCCCTCCATTCCTCTCTCTGTTCTGCCTTTCTCAGGGTTTTGTTGAGTTCTAGGCCTGTCCATTCGCTGATGTTATCCTCCCAGCTCTTCCTTGGTCTGCTCTTCTTCTTCCTCCTTGGACAGTGCCTTGCAAAACTGTCTTTGTAATTCCTTGGGATCTTGTGACATGCCCATACCATTTAAGTTTACGCTTTTTCACGATCGTTAGAAGGTTCTCATAGGGTCCAATGGTTTGCTGGATTCTGTTATGCACGCTTTCGTTGCTTATGTGGTCTTTGTAGGAGATGCCAAGGAGTCTCCGAAAGCATCTCATCTCACTGCCTGTACTCTTCTCTCCAAATCTGCATCAGGGTCCATGATTCACAGGCATACAGAAATATGATATGACAAGGGAGCGCATTAGTCTGATCTTGGAGATAAGTGAGATATTCTTATCTCTCCAGATGGTGTTTAGTTTTGACAAAGCTGTTATTGTCTGTGCAGTCCTGCATACTACTTCTGGCTTGGATCCCTGGTCTGATACAATGGCTCCCAGGTACTTGAAGCTTTGAACTGTTTCCAGCTTCTGGTCATTAACCCTGATATCAGTGCTAATGCCGTTGGTGTTATTAGTCATCAGTTTGGTCTTCTCTGCACTGATTTCCATGCCGTATGTTTTGGAGGCCTTATCCAAGTGTTCTGTTAGGCTGGCAATATCATCAGCAGCCAAAAAAAGGTGATAAATCATTAAGAATTGTATGTGTTCATGTAATCACAGATGGGTGTCTCAGTCTTTGCGATGTGACATTTTGACACCAGCACTCAGCCATATACCATGTAGTTGAACTCCATACAGATTCCCAGTGAACAGCTGACAATGTGATATTTTAAAAAGAACTGCTAGAAATTCATAATTATCATTTCATTGATCAAAACTGCTGATACTTTGGGCACTGGTTACTTCAACAATGTGCATGTGTTCTTTGTAAGGTTTTTTTTTTCTCAAGTGACGAAAATATACCTGACCTACTGAAGCAACCGGTATAGTGTATAGCACAAGATTAGTTTTTGAATGAATTTGTACAACTTAACATATTTTTGACTGTTCTGTTTATCATTTACAGTGCTTACAGAATTAATGACGCGATTCACCCTCATGCTATAAACTGAATGTTGTTTTATAAACTGGTATTTCTCATTTATCTGAATGTTTCTGCTCTGACGATGTTTTATTTCTAGCCGGTGATGCTACTGTTAACGTCCATTGCTCTACTTGTTGAAGCACACAGTGAAGCAGAAAGCATCAACAGTTGTTGCCGCAGTTGTGGCATTGGTTGATGCTGCTGCTGCTGTTGCTGCCGCGGTGGGTCTCTGCGTTGCTAGCCGCTTGCGCTGTATACTCTGCCGCTGAGGTGTCTGCTGCTGTGCTCTGCTGCTAGCTGGTGATGCATCTGTTGTTGGTGTTGCAGGTGTTGGTGTACCTGATGTTGATAGCGTTGTGGGTGCAACTGTTGCTCATGTTGTTGGTGTTGTTGCTGCTGTTGATGTTGATGCAGCTGTTGATGATGTTGTTGTCGCTGCTGCTGCTGTGGCTGCTGTTGTCGCTGTTGTTGCTGCTGTTGCTCATGTTGCTGTTGTTGCTGCCTCTGCTGCTGCTGCTGGTGCTGACACTGCTGTTGCTGTTGCTGATACTGCTGTTGCTGCTGCTGCTGCTGTTGCTGCTGCTGCTGCTGTTGTTGCTGCCGCTGTGGTTGCTGCTGCTGCTGTGGCTGCTGCTGCTGTTGTTGCTGCTGCTGTTGCTGCTGCTGGTGTTGCTGCCGCTGTTGCTCAAATGACAATGAAGAAGCTTCATCAGATGACACAGAATCTGTATCTGAAGGATTGCAGACTGTCACCAGATCAGACAGACTGCCATTCCGCCAATGATCAGCATCACCCAGAACCTGCATCACCTCATCGTGGTGCTGATCCCCCCTCTGGGCCAAATGCATCATCAGTTCTGCAAGATGTCGGGTGTCAGCATTCTGGATACGTCCGATGATCTCCAGCAGACCTCCTGTCATGATGGCATCAGTGTGGACAGAAACGGACATGCCAGTGCAAAAGGGCGCCACTGGCCCCAGAAGCTGTGGAGGGTCCATCCAAAGACGGGGTGTCGGGGGTCCCTGGGCTGGAGGTGTTGTCCTGGGACAATCCAGGCTGCTGAGGACTGGGTCCTGGCACTCTGAGGTCCTTTAGGTCCGGCAGATGAGGCAGGACAGGAGGCAGTGCTGCCTGTCTCTGCAGGACGTTTGGCAGTTGTTTCTTCCTCGGCATCTCCGTGACGGTGAGGATGAAGCGTACAGCACCGAGTTGGAGCAAAGGCAGTGTCAGAGTCCTGAACCCTTCCCTCCCAGAGGAAGAGTGACAAATAGAGTGACCTTCAGGTGGAGCTACAGTTTTGACTACTGGGTAGAAATCACTGTCGTCACTTTCGCACTTCGTTTTGTCGCCATAGTGTTTGACGTCAGCGAAATCAGTATCATCGTCTTTGTGACGAGGTCACTGCTAAGTTCCAATCCTGAAACTGTCCTCAAAGCTGAAAAGAGAACAAAGTGATTTGTGAGCAATCAGTTTGTTAATTATATGATTCTATCTATCTATCTATATATCTATCTATCTATCTATCATCTATACTATCTATCTATCTACTATCTAGCTATCATCTATCGATCTATCTATCAATCTATCTTTCAATCATCTATCTATCTATCTATCTATATCTATCTATCTATTATCTATCTCTTATCTATCTAACTATCAATCTATCTACCTATCTATCTATCTACCTATCTATCTATCTATCTAACTATCTACCTATCTATCTCTCTAACTAACTATCTATCTATTATCTATCTATCTATCTATCTATCTACCTACCTATCTATCTGTCTATACTATCTATCTATCTATCTATCTACCTATCTAACTATCTATTCTATCTATATCTATCTATCTAACTATTATCTATCAATTTAAAAAATTCCCCCCTTATTTCTATCTATAAATATATATATATCTATTTATATATCAAAAATTATCTATCTATATATCTATATACCTATCTCTCTCTCTATCGATCGATCGATCTATTTGTCTACCTGTCTGTCTGTCTGTCTTTGTTTGTGTGCATGATTATGTGTAACATTATCTGATATCTTTATGTATGTGTGTGTGCATGATTATGTATAAATTATCTGATATCTTTATCTATGTGTGTGTGCATGATTATGTATAAAATTATCTGATATCTTTATGTATGTGTGTGTGCATGATTATGTACAACATTATCTGATATCTTTATCTATGTCTGTGCATGATTATGTATAAAATTATCTGATATCTTTATCTTTAAACTTTGCAGCTTTAGTCACTCTGTAACTGACCTCATTCCTTCCGTCCTTCCTTCCTTTCCACCCCCCTTCCACCTCCCCTCTACCCCCCTCCTCCCCCCTCCTCCCTCCCTCCTTCCTTCCTTCCTCCCTCCCATCCCTCCCGCCCTACCTCCTAGACACACCCACCCCCCCTTCTGCCCCCCACCCCCCCCAGCACACCCGCCCCCCCCCCCCAACCCCCCCCTCCCACCCACCCCACCCCCAACCCCCACCTCCCACCCCCCCACGCCGCCCCCCCCCCCCCCCCCCCCCCCCCCCGCCAACCCACCCCCCCCCCTCCCCCACCCCCCACACCACACCCACTCCCCCCACCCCCCCCCCCCCCGCCCCCCCCCGCCCCCTGCCACACCCCCCCCCCAGCCACCCCCCCCCTCCCTCCCGCACCCCCCCTCCCAAGTGCCCACCAGCCCACAACACTGCTGCTGCAGCGGAGGCAGTGAAGCCCTCACCTTCCTGCATCGGCGGGGGGGCGGTGTGGGGGGGCACGGGGGGGCTTGGGGCCTGGCCTCCATCTGGCCCGCTGACCGCTGGCTAGCTATTTGACCCCAGGGTCCGGGGGGCAGGAGAAGGGCCGCATGCCCGCAGTGTCCCGCCGCTCCTGTAGTCCTGTCAGTCCAGGGACAGTCCACCAGCACTGTCATGCTGGCACGTCTGCTTCCCTGACCAGGCCGGAGGCCAATGGGCAGGGGGGGAGAGGAGGGGGACGAGGGAGGGGGGTATGCTTGTATTGCTTGGTAGTGTGTAATAATGATACTAGTGTGTGTGCTGGTAAAAGGTAAAGGAGTCCCCATAATCTATAAGGTCGTAGGGGACGCGGCCAGAGACTCACTTCTCTAGGGGCCAAGATGGAGAGATGTGTGTGAAATGGACAGTGATAACAGTGATATGTCTGTTTCTTTACAGCATTATACAGTGATACTGGTCGTCAGTTGTTCAATTAGGATAAGGACAGTGATATTTTTTCTTACAAAAATAATGCATAGTGAGCCGTCAGTTGCTTAATAGGTAAATGGACAGTTTATGTGGCTGTTTTTTCTGTATATCAATACACGGTCGTACAGTTAACAGCAAGAAAAAGAATAAGAAGAAGAAGAACAGAAAGAAGAAGAAAGAAGAAAAAAGAAGAAGCAGGAGAATAGAAGAAGAAGAAGAAAAGAAGAACGAAAAAGAAGAAGAAAGAAGAAGAAGAAGAAGAAGAAGAAGAAGAAAAAGAAGAAGAAGAAGAAAAAGAATGCAAGAGAAGAAGAAGGATGCAGATAAGAAGAAGAGAAGAAAAGAAGCAGAAAAGAGAAGAATAAGAAGAAGAAGAAGATGGAGAGAGGGTAGGGGATGAGGCGAAGGGGAAGGTGAGTCGTAAAATCCTCCTCCTCCTCCTCCTCCTTGTCCGCCTCCTCACCTCTAAAAAAACAGAGCAATGTCGTTCAATAGGCTACCGCACCTAACAGTCCACCAAGCACTACACCCTGGTGGAAAACTCGCCCACCACATCACCAAGACTGTCCCCACGATTGACACAGAACAACCGCCTCCAAGCAGACACAGAAGCTGCCTCAGCATCGCCCACCAACATCGCTGTCAGCCATAACACACTCAAAGCTACCCATCCAGCAAAATATACAGCATCAGCGTCATAGCACAACCAGACAACAGCAAGCAAACAGAAGCAACAGCAGCAACATGTCAGAACTGCAAAACCAACCACACTCCACCACCATCAAGTACCATCAACACCACCACCATCATCACTATCACCATCACCCACCATCAGCACTGTCCACCACCACCACCAAATCATCACTGTCACCACCACCACCATCATCACTGTCACCCATCACACCACATCACTGATCACCAACCACCACCATCACATCACTGTCACCCCCCACCACCATCATCATCACTGTCACCACCACCACCACCATCATCACTGTCACCATCACCACTACCAACATCGCACTGTCACCATTCTCCACCACCATCACTATCACCATCACCATTCACTATCAACCATCACCACCACAATCACTGTCACCATCACCACCACCCATCACTATCACCATTCACCACCCCCACATTGACACCACACCACCACCACCATCACTATCACCACCTACCACCACCAACATCACGGTCACCACCACCACCACCACCACCATCTCTATACACCACCACCTACCATCACACTGTCACCACCTACCACCAACCATCACCATCACCAAACAACCACAACCACCAAAGCAGCAACAACCAACAACAACAACAACAACAGGACATGCCACACAACAGCACAGAACAGAACCCCACCCCCCCCCTACCTGTGAGCTGACAAGGGATTTCTGAAAGGCGTGATGGAGCACCCTTGACCCTGATGCCTTGTCCGCCTGGGCTGACCAGATGCTCTTGGTAAGAGGTCATGAAAACAGGGTCACTTCTGAAATAACGGCAGTAAGCTAGCTGAGGGATGCTTGAAAGGCGAATGAATGAGGGACAAATCAGTACCATTAATGAATGTAGAAGTAATCTAATTCCAGCGCTTTATTCAAAAACGGTAAAGAGCAGAAAAAAAAAAAAAAATTTAAAGAAAACATAAGCATTTTGTTTTGGGACATCATGATTTTTGTTTGTTTGCTAGCTTCTTTGAAAAAAAAGTGTTTTCAGAAAAAGGCAGAGAGAGAGAGAGAGAGAGAAAGAGGAGAGAGAGAGAGAGAGAGAGAAGAGGAAAAGGGAGAAGAGAGAGAGAGAAGAGAGAGAGAGAAGACTATGTTAAGCGAAAGAAACTTATCACTGATTTTAAAAAAAAAATTCATAAAAAACAAATAAAAATAATAATGTATGGAATTTATATACGCTAAAGGGTAGTCTGTGAAAAAAGATACTCTGTGATGTTTAAGGGTGGTTTAAAGCAAAAAACATTCTCTCCAAAATAATTATCCACTTCTCTTAAAATCACAAGCCCAGCAAAAACCCTAATAACCATGCACAGTTTGTAATACTGGTTTTTTCAACACGCCAATGGCCCGGGTCAAAGCCTGTGGCTTGTGTGGTGAAGGCAAGATGCAGGCCTGCACTGAAGGTTGTCGGCTGTGTTGTGAGGTGTGGAGCTTGTCCTCAGCCGGGAAAGAGCCCTCTTGGCACACAGCCTGTCTCTCCTTAGAGGACAACAGCCGCTGAAGGCACGTCTGCCTTGTGTGTGTTGGGGGGGGGGTGCGGGAGGAAAACACCATAAAAGCACGCCCCGCCCGACCGCAGTGAGCTCGCACTGTCCCACTTTGATTCCAAGTAAAGGAGGACAAGGTGCCTCTGGGTGTCTGAAAGATGTTAAGCGGGAAACGCTAACGATACACTGAACAAGCATTGATGACGCAAACAAACCAACACCCCCAACACCCAACAACACCCAACACCGACTAAGCACACACTCATGGCTCCCTGTCCCGGAGTCAGTGCTCCTCGCGACGGGGACACCGGGATGAGTCCTTCTGTGCGGCAACCGCCACTGGGGTGAAGGTGAAGCCGCGTGCCGCGGTCATGTGACGTGTCGTGGCATTTGCGTGGGAGACGTCTGGGGCCCTTTCCCTTTTGGGTCTTCCCTGCCTGTGATGGGGGTCAGCTGTGTCCCCGCCTTCTGCTTCTCTCTCCCGGGTGTCTGCCTGTCCTCTGTGTGTCTGCAGTGTCTGGTGGGCGGCTCTCGCTAGCTCTCCCGCTGGCAGAGGAGGGGTAGGGTGTTGCCCACGCCCCTGTCTTCCTTGGCTGTGGCTTCCTGTTGCCAGGCCTCTGCCCGGCCTTGCCTCTGGAGTCACACCGCTTTCCTCTGTCTGCTGCTGTGTTCTCTGGTGTCTGTGTCTCTGCCATCTGTGCTGCTGTGTTCTCTGGTGTCTGTGCCTGTTCCATCTGTGCTGCTGTGTTCTCTGGTGTCTGTGCTTGTGCCATCTGTGCTGCTGTGTTCTCTGTTGTCTGTGTCTCTGCCATCTGTGCTGCTGTGTTCTCTGTTGTCTGGGTCTCTGCCATCTGTGCTGCTGTGTTGTCTGTTGTCTTTGTCTCTGCCATCTGTGCTGCTGTGTTCTCTGTTGTCTGTGTCTCTGCCATCTGTGCTGCTGTGTTCTCTGTTGTCTGTGTCTCTGCCATCTGTGCTGCTGTGTTTTCTGGTGTCTGCACTCTCTTGTGGTCAGCGCTGGGACAGGTCTGTGTCCGTTTCTATTCTGTCCTGATGTTGCCGTTGTCTGTCTGGACGT
>CM054158.1:54280316-54282816 GCA_028751875.1 Rapana venosa | reverse complement strand
CTCACTCTACTCGACTTATCGGCAGCCTTCGACACTATTGACCACTCTATCCTTCTCTCCCGTCTTCAAGAAACGTTTGGTGTTACTGGTACAGCCCTCACCTGGTTTAGCTCATACCTGACTGACAGATTCCAGACAGTCACAGTAAACAATATTTAGTCAGTACCTGCCAGACTGGAATGTGGAGTCCCGCAGGGATCAGTTCTGGGCCCTGTTCTTTTTACTCTCTACACCGCTCCACTGTCGCATATAATTAACCGTCATCAGATCAACCATCACTTTTATGCAGATGACTCTCAGATTCTAAGCAGTGACACTCCTGAAAATCTGCCTTCTCTCTTGATAAATATGGCCTACTGCTTTCAAGATATCCAAAACTGGATGATAGAGAACAAGTTACAACTTCTTCTTCTTCTTCAAGTGTCCGGTCTGGTCCTGCAGACATCGACGATCATGGCTCTCCATTCTTCTCTGTTCTCAGTCCCTCTCATGAGCTCATTGTTGGTGCCCTCTTTATTCGTTGCGAATTTGTTTAAGCTGTCTGTGAATTTTGTGCGTTGTCTTCCTCTGCTCTTGTTTCCACAGATTTTGCCACTCCATAACAGTTTCTCTAGTCCGTCAGCCCTGATTATATGGCCGAAAAATTTGAGCTGTCTTTCTCTGATGGTGTTGAGAAGGGACTCTTGTACCCAGCCATTTCCATTACTTCTGCATTAGTTTTTCTTTTTGTCCATGAGATTTTCATGATTCTCCGGATGAACCACATTTCCACTGCTTCTAGTCGCTGTTCTATGTCCTTGGATAGGGTCCAGCACTCACATCCGTACAGAAGAATGGACCATACGTAGGCTCTCAAAACATGGATCTTTGTCTTGAGGCTTATCTTACTGTTGGTAAAAATGCATTTCATGTTGTTAAAAGTTGCCTTAGATTGACCGATTCTCTTCTTGATTTCTGTGTCACACTTGCCGTCCGGGGTGATAGTACAACCAAGGTATGTAAAGGTGTTTACTTGTCTGATTCTCTCTCCTTTACAGGCTATGTTGCATTGTGGTATAACAGCTTTCTTCGAGATCACCATGCATTCTGTCTTCTTTGCATTGAGCTGTAATCCTTTCTTTTCGCTTTCGTCTGTTACTGTTGTTAAAATCTTTTGCAGTTTTTCTTCAGAGTCGGCGATAAAGGACTGTTTTCATCTGCATATCTCAGGTTGTTGATGTTGTGGCCACCTACACTAATTCCCTCATGATTCTCAATATTTCGTAGAATTATTTCACTATATACATTAAATAAATCAGGCGAGAACACACAGCCCTGCCTCACACCCCTGCAATTGGTCTATATTGACTGATGTCATTGTCGACTCTAATGGCTGCCTCCTGTTCCCAATATATGTTTCTGAAGACTCGAAGATCTTTCCGTCGATGTATAGCCCTGCCAGAATATCAAACAAGTCGGAGTGTCGTACTTTGTCGAACGCTTTTGAGTAGTCAATGAAGCAGAGGTACAGGTCTTTCTGGACTTCGATGGATCTTTCCATGAGAGTTTTCAATGCGAAGATTGCATTTCTGGTGCCTTTGTCTGCCATATGTTTCTGATATTTCTGGGAGTGTTTTATTTCTCATTCTCTTCATGAGTATTCGTAAAAGAACTTTGGTGAGGTGACTCATCAGGCTGATTGTACGATGTTGGTCACATTCAGCTGTACCCAGTTACAACTAAACGTTGATAAAACTGAAGCCATGCTTGTAGGGACCCAAAACAAACTTTCTTCCATTACAACAGCTTCAACAGAATTCGGCAATGCATCAATCCCTCTATCCACTGCTGTAAAGTATCTAGGGGTCATTATTGACAACACACTCTCTATGCAAATATTCATCACCCAGACCTGCCAGTCCTGCTACTATCAATTACGCGTATTTGTGCAATTCGAAAGTACCTGTCCACAAACGCAACATCAAAACTCGTGACATCTCTCATTCTTTCACGTCTGGACTATAGCAATTTTCTTTTGGCTGGTCTGCCAGCATCATCTATCCACTCCCTTCAACGTATTCAAAACTCTGCAGCTCGACTAGTCCTCAGAAAGAAAAAATCTGAGCACATTACCCATCTCTTGCGATCTCTCCACTGGCTGCCTGTATCACAAAGAATAAACTATAAGATCAGTACTCTCTGTTACAAATGTCTCCACAAAACAGCACCCTCCTACCTCTGTGAATGTCTCCATCTGTACACCCCTTCTCGTTCCCTTCGCTCTGCTGCAGATTCCTTGTGCTTACGAACACCTAGATTCAACCAGTCCACTGTTGGCCGTCGCTCTTTCTCTGTTTCTGGTCCATCGATTTGGAATGGCCTCCCTATCTCTCTTCCCCAAAGACCTTCTTGTGACACTTTTAAATCTGGCCTCAAGACATATTTGTTTCAAACCTAAGAATTTCTTCTCATTTCATTTTATAGCTACCCTGCTTTTCAACATCAACCCCTCAAATTAAAA